>JAPYZJ010000415.1:0-52092 GCA_030522765.1 Ophioninae sp. B BG-2022a
TTCGAAGTCGAAGCAAGGCTTTGTTTACCTAGCGAAGGTCGCTGGTCGGCCGGCTCGGGACTCGCGCGCGCGGCGAGTATCGCACTCGACGAGCCGGCGAACGATGGACTTCGCTAGGCAAAGAGGCGAGGGGAGGGGGAAAACGCTCTATTTTTGTGGAAAAGGATGACTCTATTTTACGGGGGAGTATGGGGAGACACGGGGAGGGGCATGGGGGCACACACTGCACGGGGAAAATGCGAATTATTTCGCACTATAGCTCACTCAAAAAGAAAGATAGGAGAAGGGAGACTCGATAAAAGAAAAGGATAATGTAGAAATGTTGGCGGCGGGCGTCGCGAAGAAAAACTAGCAACTCACCGGGTAGAATCTCGGCTACTCCAAAAACGTAAAAAATGATCCTGCGGGTGGCTGGTCGTCCTCGCTCTCTCCCACTTGCTCACGCACTCTCACACACGCAAAAAAAAGAAAAGAAAGGAAAGAAAAACGCAAAGAGGCTAAAAACTAAAGGCGCAAAAAGAAAGAAAGTTAATTAAACAGAGAAAGAAAAACCGATTACAAAAACTCGAGTACTTTGGAACGCGAAAGAAAAAAAAACAGTGACGATCACAAAAGGGCTCACAACGGTTGTTCGCTCGCTAATGGTTCGACGCTAACTACTGAATAATTTTCACGTGCTCGCCGGAGTCGCGAAATTCTTTCGGATTTTCGCCAAAGGGTAGGGCGTCTCGATGGGGGGGGGCAGCACCAATGGGCGGGCAAGGATGATTTTTGGGGACGATCGATAATGTGATTGATTTCGTGGTAACGCAGGGCGGGTAATTATCAAGTTTGGAGGATTTGGGTTTGTTTGGGTTCTGCTCTACGGGTTACATCTCCGGACGACGATGGATGGCAGCAGCGTGACGTTGGGGGACTCGATCTCGCGATCGGCGGCTGTCTCTCTCTCTCTCTCTCTCTCTCTCTCTCTCTTACTGCGGCTTGGACGACGGGACTTTCCGCAGCCTCGCGCCGTTGGCTTGGCGGAGGCTGCCGAGGACTGGCGGCGGGTGGCTCGGCGCCTCCGCGGGATGGTGGACTTGGCGCGGAGGGACTGTGACTCGATGTGGCGAAGAGAGAGAGGCGGTTGATCCCCTGCGGGGGAATGACGTTGGCGGCCTGTCCAGGGACGGCTGCTGCCTCCTTTCACGGATCTTCTCGAGCGGGAGAGGGGAAGGGCTATTTTGGGAGGGGAGGGGAGGGCTGCTGCGGCGATTAATGGTGTGGAGGACTCCCGCGTGGTCGATGGCCGGGCTTACTCCATACTTTCAAGGTTTTTCCGGGCCTCGCGGGGCCACACATTTTCGCGGCTTATTTCTAAAAAGCGCCAAAAAAAGGAGGGGTTTGCAGTGCGTGGGGGGAGGGGGAAGTAAGGGGTTTTTTGGAGCCAGTGTCGAGCCTGCGAGTTTTTGTGACGCAACGTCACAATATATATATATTTTTTTTTTTTTATCGTTTTCAAGCACCCAGAACCAATAATATAAAATTTGTTCCTGTTATTAATAAACAAAAATATTATTTTTCATTGAAAAAATAAATTGAAAAAAATGAATGTGGACTTATTCTAAAATAGAATAAAATAATTCAACGTTTCACCAGTCTACTGTGAGTGAAACTCGATATAGAGACTCCATATCCAGCTAGACGCAGTCATCCCTCTTTATCTGAGGATTCAACGCGCAACATCTCACATATCCCTAGTCCAACGTTTACACCGTGTGGTTTAAATATATATGTATATCGTTTGACACTGTTTTCTCGACGCTGGGAGAATGACGTTCACGTCTACGATTTTTGTTAACGGTACGTACCTCCAGAGCATACGCTGGCTCTCGAGGGATTACTGTGCACATACATTTAAACTCATATGTATTCATCGCGCCCTGACACACGATATCCCAAGATTTATTTTTCATCAACGAAATTCCTCGGGATAAATTTGTATTTTTTGGTTGTTTTAACATTTTTTTTCCTCATACAGATCCGTGCACAATTCCATAATTTCCCGGTGTTTTCCTTACAAACCCAAACAATCCCCCACCTGAATAGTCTGCAACTGATAAATGGAAAAATTCAAATATATATCTTTTTTTAAATAAGTAAAATATTTAAGAATGAATTTTTTTAATTTAAGAAAAAATGGTTAAAGCGTTTAAAAGGCAATTTTTAATTTTCAGTATTTTTCGTATTTTTTAACTAGGAACACATATTTAAATGTTTGTTTAGGAAACATATTAAAAATATTGTAAAATATGTGAATATGTTTTGTTCAAAATTCTCATTTGTATACTAGAATCAATAACATGCAGGTATATCAGAGAATCCGGAAAATAGGGAGGCCATCTATTCTGTCATAAGTTTTCCTGAGATTAAGATAATATATCTTAACATTATTATTATCTTAATAATTATATTATATTATATTATATTATATTATATTATATTATATTATATTATATTATATTATATTATATTATATTATATTATATTATATTATATTATATTATAATATTAATACGTTACATATTTAACGGTAATAATTTTCTTAAATTTGATATAAAAAATTATAAATTTTTTAACAACAACTTTCTTCAAATTCGATATTTCCGAGGTATATTGAGGGGTCTTGTGACGACATTTCTTGTACGAAAAGTCACTTTAAAAAGCGTAAACCCTGCGGGATCGCCAACTTCGCGATTCGGGACTTCTCTATCCCCACCCTCGCTGCTCTCTGAGAGCACATAATCCGATACCCTCTGCTTTTTTTAGCCATTATATTCCTCATCTGCCGCGAGTACTCGAGGGACGTAAATTCACCGGGGTCTCTCGTAGGACATCTCCTTGCAACGGCCCACCACTGAATAATACAACAAACGCCACGGTGACTGGATCCACTCGACAGTGCTGTGAATAAAAAAAAAAAAAATATTTGCATATCTATCATGGAGCATCATCATTGTCACTGAATGCGTATGAAGTGGAAAGTTTCTTTGGCACCAAAATGGCTCTAATGTCCTCAAAAATGTTTCAGGATGAAAATTTATTTTCTCGTTTGTTAAAGTAAATTGAAAAATTCTACTTTGAAACTTCGAAAAAATCGAATGTTTTTGTTATTACATTTTTCGAAAGTAAATATATCTAATAATAAACTTAAATATTTTGAAAGTTGTATTTTTAGTATTTTTTGCAAAATGCCGTGAGAACACATGCAATGTTCTGCACATGTTTTTTTTAAAGTACATTAAAAATATTAGTTCTGTCGGTTCCTAGTGATATATTGAACCTAAAAATCAAAAAATTTTCGGTTTTCTATGGCTCATTTTTGAAATATTTCACAGCAGTGAAAATCCACCCTCTAATCGAAGGGTTGTAATAAAAAATTGTTTTTGGTGTATTGAAAGTATATATAATATATTTATAATATATATATATATATATATATTTTTTATAAATTATTGTATGAGGAGGGGATGAGAAATTTTCTCCAAATAGTCTTTTTTTTTCAAATGATCAATTTTCTCCAAATGATATTTTGACTTTGAGGGTCCTGGCTGATTGAATAGATGCTGGTACAAACAAAGAGTGACGATAATTGGTAAGCGAAAGAATTTTTTATTTCACTACAATTCGCCCAAGGACATTGGACAAATGCCCTTGAGAGGATTAATTAATTGTGAATATGAAAAATAAATCTCTACGTTTCTCCGAATTCGCGAAATAACGGGAATAAATAGCGAACAATTAGGGCACCATAACAAGGTAGGAAAAGTCATTTGTCTCTCGTCTTTGACGCTGGCTTGCCCCGTAGCACTGCGCCAGGCACGTCCCGTTTAACCATTAGCCAGTCGGCCGTGCTTCAGAGATGCTGCGAATCGCTGAGGGACGACAACGCGACTCCCTCATTATCAGCAGAGTTCGGTTTGAGACTCGGTGCCTGAGGTATCTACTAGCCGGAGACTCGAGAAACTCTTCATTCCAAATTACCTCTTGGGCAAATCTATGGTACTATAATTTTTCCCACTTCGCATTGCGATTTTTCATGAAATAATTGATAGCAATTATTTTATCAAATTTCAATGAAACGAAAAAAATAATATATGAATTAATGAACTTCAAATAAAAATAGCTTAAAATTTTACATTATTTTACAAAAATTAAGATTACTTTCACTTCTGTTTTAATTTGTTTTAAATGTAACATTTTTATTCTACTTAAAACTTTTTTTTAAGTGCCATTAAAATTTTACTATTTCTTTTAAAGTAATTTTTTTAATTTAATTCTTGTTTTTCAAATACTTTGCTTTACTTCGATATTCCTCAAAAATTTATTAATTACATTGATACATTTTTAAGTACAAAGTGATGAATTCATACTTCAATGGGTTTTATAATCAATGTTTGTTAACTATTACTATATTTATTTTTCCAACATCATAATGTTTTAATGAAGCTCATTCATTTATAAGTCATGTTGGTTTTGAAAACCGGAAGTTTCCAAAAATAGTGATGCATTATCTAATTAGGAGAACTTGACAAAATATCAAAATATATCCTGTAAATTCGATAATCGACTTTTAATATTTATTAGAATATCATTTGGATAAATAGAAAAGTTTAAAAATGTAGACTTCAAAGAAAAATCTTGCCGGGTGGTCGAATTGTCGAACACGACAAAGACATGTCAGGACAACCTCCTGGAGCGTTCATGCATGTATTTAAAGTTTACGATGCACGTAGGGGGTAGAGTCCAGGAGTACAGACAAATATTTCGAAAATTTAATTATAGACACGTTCGCCACGGTACATGGATATCGAAATGTCGTTTATTCTTGGAACTCGCATCCATATCTGCTCGATGGAAAAATAATAATATCCAGCAGATCAATAATTAAGAAAATTGAAAAATGTATCGTAACAAATTGAAAATTTACTAAATTTTTCTGCAAATCTTATATCTTTGAATAAATCTCAAAAATATCGGAAACAATAAAGACAACAGTAAATAACTATTCCATAAATAAACAAAACAATGAGAAATAATATTAAAAAAATCTCAGTGAATTCGAAAAGAGACTTGATCCACTTTGTTTAATGGATTTATCAAGAACTTACTCATCTCAATAAAAATTATATTTCTGAATAAAACCACAGAATATCGAAATAGAACAGAAAATAAAATTAACATTTTAAAAACAACGAAAATAATGAAAAACAAAATTACGAAAATTTAAGTTGTATTAGAAAAGATAGTTGATCCATTGCGTTTTGTTGATGTTTCAAAAACCCGTTCAACTGTATAAACAATATTTTTAAATAAATCTCCAAAATATCGAAAAAAAGAAACGAAAACCAAAAAAAATAAAAATAATAAAAATCTAAGAAATAAAAAAACATTGAAAAAGTAAATCACAAAAATTTGAGTGGATTAAAAAAAAGACTCGATTTATCAAATTCCGGTAGTCTTTCAAAACATGTTTTTCCACGTGTGCAATATACATAATAAAAATAGGATTGAAAAGTTTTCGAGGTGATGGCAGAGAGGAAAATTTTTTTAACGATTTTTAAATGAACAGTGACAATCAAAGAAACAGTCGAGGGTTTAGTTTCTGGCGAACGGAAATGTACGGTGATAGAGGTCAATCCCTCCTCCGTGCGTTCCACATAACGGCCAACCTCCTATTTATAGAGAGAGTCGCACACAACGCTGATCCCCACGGACCAGCTTTCCAACCATTTCGCATTCACCATTTTCATTTTCTATGTCAAAGCCAAGCCATTTTCTGTTCTTTTGAAACGTTTCATTTTTATCATAAAAATTACGATTTGTACCAACGGTAGCATGTCAAAAAAATGGTTTTTGCAAATTTAAATGATCGTCATTAAACAGGACTTTAGTTCACTTGGAGTTATCTGGTGGTCTAGCGAATGATACTGAAGAAAAACATGGATGCTGTATATGGGAAGCTAAGATTTTCTTCAAAGTTTTCCAAACTCCAAAAAGTTTCCTAAAAGTTTTCCAATCTACAAAAAGTTTCCCAAAAGTTTTCCAAACTCCAAAAAGTTTCCCAAAAGTTTTCCAAACTACAAAAATTCCCAAAAGTTTTCCAAACTCCAAAAAGTTTCCCAAAAGTTTTCCAAACTACAAAAAGTTTCCCAAAAGTTTTCCAAGCTCCAAAAAGTTTCCCAAAAGTTTTCCAAAACTCGTCAAACAATAAAACTCGATCCAAAGCGGGTCCAAAAGTGCTGTCAAATTGAATCTAATGCCAAATCTTGAGTCGAACAGACTCAAGGCTTGTCTTAAAGTATTTCAGATATCTGCCAAAGTACGGCGAAATTTGTCCTGAAACGATTTTAAGGCTTTACATAAGTCCAGCAGTGCGTAAAACGCGCTAAAAGAAAAACTTATTTCAGAAGAAATAGAAATAGAAATTAATAAAAATAATTTTTGTACATTGTTTATTAGTGTTTAAACTTTGTAAAAAAATGTATTTCATTTTTTTTATTACAAGAAATACAACATGAAAAATCACGTTTACCAAAGCAGTGTGAAAAACAAAGTTGCTCCACGGTTTGCATCATTTCTTTTTCAAATGTTGATAGATTTACAAAACGTAAAACAAATCTTGTAAAATAAGGTTGTAGTTATAGTCTGTAAAGGCAGATTTTCGAAATTCGAAAAATGTAGCTATTTACGGCAGTTTAAAATAAAATGTGCATTTTGTGTCATAAATGTCACACTTTAAGTAAGTTTATAAAATGTTCTACTCACGATATCAAAAATCCGACTCGACAAACTATAGAGAAAACAATTTTGAATATTATAAAAAAATCATTAAAAGATATTAAAAACTGTATAAGTTATCATGCAGACCGTGTCAGAAAAAGTACTTTTAAGAAAAATGCCCTTTCGTTGGGCAGTCACGTTTTCTATAATAACTTTTCATCTGTAGGGAATTTTTACAATAAACTTTCACAGAAATACGCCTAAAATTATAAACAATAATAATCTCTAAGAAAAAAATGATTCTTTGAAAATTTTGGACGTATGTAATGCCTTATAACCCGGCCCAACATTTATCCCAAACAAAACTTGGCTCTTGACTGAAAAAATTAATTTTTTCATCGTTAATCAGATAAACTTTTTTGTTATTCGAAAATGTTTTTCCCTCTGGCCTTGTCGTGCTTTAAATCGTATCGAAACGAAGAACCAATTGAGTAATTAAAGTAGATAAATAATTGAGAGAATTGTATTTGAAAAGCGGGCAAGCGTGGTCGGCAACTACCGGCATTTCAGCTCCCTTTTATTTGTCCTGGACGAGCCAACCGAAGTGCCTTTTAAAGCTGAGGGTACACTTTGAAGCTTAAAATCTTAGGTGGAAGTCTTTCGAAGCAATCACTAATTAGGGTCGGTGGCTTTCAGGAGTTGAAGTCTTATAACCGATATAGTAACGACGAGTTACAAGTTTTACCTTTTTCGATGAAAGTTTTTTTGACGTCATCGTTATAGGTTACAAATGATGAGTGGGGTTGGAGAAAGCTAAAAAATCGATTGAGCTAAAAAAAATACGATAAAAAGTGAAATTACTAGACAAAATATCTTCACATACGTCGTATTCAATATTAAATTCACGAAAAAATATTACAAAAAAATGCAATTACCAGAAAAAGTGAAAAATCATTATAGTCAAAATTGTGAAATAGTGAAAAATCTGTCTCGCACTAGGGATTTTTCTATGTTTTTTTTAAATATGCAGTTAATGTCGTTATAACAATAAGAAACATTTTTATATTTTTGTCTACTCCACTAAAATACTCGTCTTCATTTTTGTGTACTTTGTAAAAAAAAATCCAGTAAATCCTACTATATTCTGGACACTCTATATATTATTTTATTCAAGCATATCCTCGTTTAATATTTCCCAACTGTGGCACCTTCGAATTTACTAATCCGATAACGACGAAAATTCTCAGCAGTGGTGAGAATTTTGGCTAGTAATGTACGTAGGCCAATAATTATTCCCTAAAGCGTTCCTGGTGATCGGAAAACGTTTTATACAGTGATTACGCGAATAGCCCGTACCTCAACCGCAACGACTATTTCTACCGCGATTCATGCAAACCTGTTTTCCACCCCGAAAACGAGATCTTCGTTTGGGTTCGGGTTGCAAAGCGAATTTAGGGCTTTGGTATTGGAACTCGTGGAACGGGATAACTGTACCTTATCGTGGCCGTTACTCGAATACCAAACGCCCAAAATTTCGCGGCGAGTGACTGTGCGCATATTCAAACGACGTTCCACTCGTAAAATTCGCGCTTTGCTGCATCCACGGAAGGATAAATAACCTCAAAGCATGAATTTACTGACAGTGATCGCCACGTGCACTTCCGTTTGACGTACGACTTCTCTTCGACTGAAAGGGTATTCGTTTTATTTCGATATTAAGATTTCCAGGCGTTTCTCGTGTAAAGCTCAATACCTTGGATAAAATTGGTCGAAGGGCTTTTACTTTTATTCATTTTTCTTTACATTTTTTGAGTTTTTGATTTTTTGCATTTATAATTTAATTTCGAGTTTTTATATTCAAATTTTTGGAGCATTTACCTTTTTTTTTTAATTTTTTTGTCGTTTCGTTATATTTAATCGTTTTCAAAACCTCGTACAAATATCTAAAGCTATTGAATTTGTATTTATTTTTTATATCGATTTTTATATTTTATTTATTTATCTATTTAGTTATTATTTTAATATTTGCAGATCATAATTTTATTGTTTTTGTATTTATACATTTTCTAGTTTTTTACGTATTGTATGTACCTGTCTCATAGACCTCGTGTAAATATTTGAAGAAGTTATTTGTTTATTTATGTTTAATATTGATCTTTTTTGTTTTTGGTTCGGACTTTTCTAGGTTTTATACTAAATTACATTTTTAGTGTTTCAATGAAACAATGCATTGATGTAAAATATACGAAATCGTTATTCTACTGAAAGGAATATATATCGTGAACTGTATTTTATGTGTCCTTGTTATAACAGTTGTTTATTTGAATATTAAAATGTAATAACTATTATACGTCATAACTATCCAATAAAATTAACGAAAAATAAAAAATGAATTCTACAAAATTTAAGAAATGTCCAATATAATATCAGTCAAACACCATCGGATACGTTTGACAGGTGTAAAACGACAGATGTCACTAACTCTACGATTCCCACTTATACGAGATTCAGCTTTATTTTGTTGACGAACAAAATAAAACTTGAGAGTATTCCTGGAAAGTAATGTTCAGAAAATAAATAAACTCTGCCTCGAGTGATCGAGGTAAAAAATTCGTTTACGTTTTCCCATTTCGTCGAGGAAAAAAACCATTGAGAGTGATGGGATTCGCTGACGTCTTTTGCATTGGCAATTTCTCCACAGTGATGAAAATAACCAGCACGTTTCACGAATCGTCACGAAGAAACATTATTTATTATTTTCATTGGAATGCATATAAAAGTAATATTGCATGTGATTCTTTTTTTTGGTAAGATTTTGAAATTTCCGTCCCCCTGCCGATTGGATTGAAATTTTGCTCAGACCTTCTTTTTAATATTCTAAGGGATCTTTTTGGGTTCGTTTGGATCTGTTGGGGTACGTTTGGGTTTGCCTGGATGGGTTCGGTTTTGTCTGGAGTTGTTTGAGTTCGTTAGGATCCATTTAGGAATGTTAGCATCCGTTTGGGCTTGATAGAGTTCATTTAAATTTCATTAAATTTGTTTGGATATTTTTGAGTGTTTTTTAAGTTTTTTCGAATTTATGTGGATTTTTTCAGGTTTGTTTCAGTTTTTTTAGCATTTGTTTGAGTTTTTAAGAGACCGTCTGGGTTAATATAGGTCCGTTTGGGTTTATTTCTTGATTTATTATTGTCTTATTTATTATTTGATTAGTTTGAGCTTCTTTAGTTCATTTTGGGTTTGGTTACGTTTGTATAGGTTTATTCGGGTCCATTTAGTTCCTGTTGGGTTTGTTCGGGTTTGTTTGGTTCGGTTTGACTTTGTTCACCTTTTTCTAGGTTTATTCTCGTTTATTTGAATTTCTTTAGGTCTCTTTGTATTTATTCTAATCTGTTTGGGTTTGCTAAGGTTTGTTTGGGTCCGTTTGGGGTTTTTCGATTCTCATCAAGTTTATACGGGTTTCTTCAGTACAGAAGGAGCCCAGTAAAATAAATAACTTGCGAAATGCGATAATCTCGAAAACCATTCCAAGAATCCTTTAAGGGGTTCTATTTGAATATCAGACGGAATGTTTCAGTGATGCAAAACACTTCATCTCGGCTGGAACGTATGCAGGTAGGGGGGGGGGGGATTCAGAACCTTTTCCTTTTTTCTTAAGTCAACTCGAGCGCGGCGAATTTTTGCGATAATGTACGAGTGCGAAGTCGCTGGGGGCTTCAGCGTATCATGCAAATTTAAGGGTATATACTTACCGAGTACGAGTAGAAGGAAAACTTGTTGCGGGAGGCCTGCCACCATTCTGGACTCCTTTCGCACATTTATGTATTTAAATCGTTCACCTTCACCGTTTCTCGTCCTCACTATCACTATCACGATTGCCTCGGACAAACACATTCATTAACGGTCACCAATTTTTTGTTTTTTTTGTTTTTTTTTAAATCTTTTTTTGTTCCTTCCTCCCTGTGAATTCGACGTCGACGACGACGACGAACCCCGAGTCGATATCCAATTATTCGTCGAGCGTTTCGCCGACGACGGCAAAATCAGATTGACGGGAGGAATGAAAGTGTCAATATTTGAGACGGCCAGTGGACGATCGATGTGTAATGTCGTTTGATATCGATTTATATTTCTTGTTTTTTTTTTTGTTGTTTTTTTTATCAGCCTGTCGCTCAACTCAGGAAGTCGCCGGTGACCCAATTTTACTCCCTTCCAATTCCGGCAAAATTCGCCCCCTAATTAACTGTTTTTCCGAGTTTGAAAAATAAAAAAAAGAATGAAACGAGCAAACGAACGAGTTCGAGCCTCGAATTATAATTTTGTCGACTTTATTTTCTTACGACCAGAAATCACCAACTTCTATTAGATAATTAAGTTTTTTTTTAGTTTGCAACGTAGTCCCTGCAATTTCACATTTTCTGTTACTATTACGACGAGAATTTATCGAGCGCATTTATTTATTTACTTTTTAAAATTTTACTCTATTAGTAGTTGAATATTTTTTATTCGATCTGAGATAAGAAAATTGAAAGTCGTGCAGTGTACTCGTGAATTGCACGTCTAGTTATAGAATTAGACATTGATCGTCTTTTTGCTGTATTAATTGATTATAGATCCTAATTGTCGTGCATAATAATTTCAAAACATAACAACTGTTAAATAAAATAGATGTTAAACAAAATGAATGGAAAATATTATCATTGTATCACTGTCAAACTGTCAAATTTAATCACTGTTATTGTCAAAACGTCAAGTATAATAATCTCCATATATTTTAGGGTAAATGCTGCAATTGCATAATATACTTAAATACATTATCTTTAAAATGTAATCCCTGTCAAATAGAATAACTATGAATTATATTCTCTGTCCCAAATATTATTCTTCAAATATAAAAACTGTCAAACATAATTACTGCCAACTGTAATAACTGTGAAATATCATCACTGTCAAATACAATAAAAGTTATAAATACGATAATTATCGTATATAAAAACTGTCAAATATAATAACACAAAATTGTATTAACTGTCAATTACGATAATTGACAAAACGTGACATTTCGTAAATTGCGTTGAAAAAAGAAGAATGAGAAATTGTATTCGGAAATTGCACATTTCACTCGAGAGCCGACGAGGAATAATTTCTTTTTCAAAAGTGACAGAAGCGGAGAACGAAAGAAAAAACGAGAAAAAAAAAACGAAACGATCGACTCGGATAAATTGATGTAGCGCACCACTTTTAACCGGCAATCGTCTCTCCATCTCTCTCTCTCTCTCATTCTCTCTGCTTCTCGTCCTACCTCCCTCAATCCTTTGTGCTCCCGGCAGAAAAGTGTTAAACGCCGAGATAAATCGATAATCGATAATACATCGTTGCTCCAAATCGTTGAGGCATTATCCTGTATTCTTCCCATTTCACGCGCAAATTACAACTTCATTGTCATCCAATAATCACTTTAATTGATCTTTGTGTATATCATCGCAAATGGCAGCGAGCTTTTTCGTTGAGACCACCCTATATATTGTTTCGGTTGATAAACGGTGTCCAATATTTGTCATCCCCAGGGTACGTTGAAACAGTCCCTCGTCGACATTCTCGACTTTCAGCATCGAAATGCGAATTTGTTTTCGATGTCTGTTTTGACGGTTTTTTTTATAAAACCTCATCGAGCATAAAAAGTACCGTTTGTATATCGTCTATATATCGAATTCCGCGAGGTTTGCACGTGCTTGAATGGGGCAACTTTATCGGGGGTGTTCTCTCAATTCAACGAACAAACGCGTTCATCAGTTTTTTATTGAAATGAAATTTAGAAATTCGAAATATTGTTTTTTTTTTCACTTCTTACGCATTATGCAGACAATTGATGAACAATTGAGCATTGTTCAAACGATTGAGCATTTTTTTCAATCAATCAAACATTTTTTTAAACATTGCTTTTAACTGCTAAAAATTTGAGGTATTACATTTAAAACGTTGAGGCATTATTATGCATTGGAGATGAAAATGAAGCAGATTAATATAAATTTCATATTGTTTATTCCAAAAGTGCAATGTTTTCATACGGTTTTAGGAAATATTTACCGCTTTTTTTAGCAAAAAATAAATTTTTTTGTAACAAGGAAATCACTTGTTTTCGAAATTTGATTGAATATAAAATCTCTAGGTACTTCCATAACTATAATTATATATATATACAGTTTTAGTTCTTACAGTTCTTATTTGGTATACAGTTTTTCTTCTTTTTTTGGCTTTTAGTTCCAGACGAGAAATTTATCCGCTACTGGAGTCATTTTTTTAAAAAGGTCAGATCGAAAATTGCCCCTCCCGCCGCCATTTTGCCAAAAAATAATAATACTAATAATTAATTCAGTACTTGAATATATATGCTGAATAATCTCTGTGAAAAGAATTTCGATAGCTTTTATTACACTAAAAAAAATCGTCTTCTTTTGACCCCCTTTTTGCCCCTTAGAATAATCAGAAATCTGTCACTCCCTTTAAGAGACATAAAGCTGGAGAGCTTATTTTTTACATACTACAAAAATAAATAAGCAAACAAAATTGCCAACAATTTTATTTTATTTTTTTCAAAAAATGAAACTTTCAGACACCGAAATTTCGTCAAAGATAAGTTTTTAAAAAATGTACAAAACCATTGATGAAATTTTACCTCACAATATATGACAACAATTGACAGGTTATTCTTTTTTTCTTCAATTATTCGTAATAAATAAATAATAAATAATATTCATGACTACGATTTAAGGCCGAGGAAAGTGATTACGTCGACAGCCTAGTGAACTCAATAAAGTGCCAACGCTCGAAAGCCTTTTGATAAACAAAACACTCCTTTCTAGGGTCCCCAGACTACAGTAAAAGGACTCACGGATAAAAGCTCTCCAGTTAGCAGGTTAATAAAAAAGTTTTTCCCGCCGGAATGTGTTTGATTACAAATAGCCATGTGCATTGAAATATACATATTTATATGCAGATATGTATATATACATCCATATATATATATATACATATTTATATATCTATGCAAACGAGTATGTGTTTATATCGAAATGTTTACGTCCAATCGACCCGCTTATGGGCTGCGCGACTTTTAATTTTCTCCCTCTTTGCACGCTCGAGCTCAACTCATATAGTTCGACTCAAACTTAAAATTTTTTTGAATTATTGTTTTTTTTTTAATATTTAAACGTTTTTATTGACTAGACTAAAGAGAGCAAATTGTTACAAGAAGGAGGCTACTTTAAGGAGAAACTATAGGTACATTTAAAAAAAATGTCTGCATTTCTTTTTTTGTGACGAAATCGTGGGTTGTTTGACGTTCGACATACTCCAAATATACGAATGATTATTATTATTTTATGAAAATATAATAATAAATAATATTATTTTTCTTAGTTCATTTGGGTTCTTATTATTATATTTTTCACTTCTTTACGTTTGTTATATTTTTCATCAAAATATAATAGAATATAATTGAATGAAATAAAAATTACACTGAAAAATAAATTGTGTTGAACGAGTACGTTATTGAAAACGTTTAGAGAATTATTCTTTTTTTTTCCCTAAAATTTGAGATTTTTTAAATAGTAAAATATCTTGTTTTGTACAATAAAAATTGATTTTGACATCAATAATGATTTCTCTTTTATGTAGTTATGACAAATTACGACTATCAGTTTTACTTATACATTTTTTAGGGTTTTTACTGATATGGGAATATTTCATTAATAAATAAATAAAATGTAACAATTAAAAAGTTTTTATAGGACTTTTTATCGAATTTATTTTAATTAAATTATTCAAAAGCATTTTGCTTGAGGGTGGATTTTCTCGACAGACATTCACTGAATCCTCTCAGTTTGATTAAACACAATTAGAGTGAGTATTTTTTTAAATTAGCTAGGCTGTTCCCTAATCTAATAGCTTCGATAATGGTCTTTCATGCGGATAATCATTGCGTTATGATGATTGTTCTGATTCTCTAATTTAGTAGTTCTCGTTAAATGCAAATACGATATAATCATTATTTAATTGTTACTCCAATTATAATTGCATTGATTTTCGTTGACGTTGAACAGGTTAATACAATTCATCATTACTGAACTATTGAAAATAACAAACTTCTAGCCAAATTGCAATGTGCCAAGGTCACCGGACCACTTTGTTTGACAACATTGACAGTTTTTAATTATTTTACTCTATATCGAATTTTTGGCAGAAGACTTCAGTCAAGATTCCATTCGTTAAGTTTTCTGGATTATGTTTGACAGCATTGACAGTTTTTATATTTCTAAGAGAATTAACGTTGTTTCGTTAGAACTTTACATCATTTTCAACAACATTCATGTTTTCTACTTCGCAGTCGATTCCTTAAACTCAATTTTTCCCTTATTGACAGCTTATTTGAATAATTGTTTTTTTTTTTACATTTGGCTTGAGCTCAGCCACTAAAACCATTGTTCAAACATCCTGTTTGATAACCCTTAATTCGTTGAATCCAACGGTGCCTTCAAGCACAGTAAAAAAAATGTTATAAAATGGAAAGGAAATAATTAATTTAAAAATTGTACGTAAAAATCAAAATAAACAAATGAAGATAACAAATAATAAATAAAACAAAAAATAAGTGTAATAAATAATCAATCAAAATTTAAAAAAAACTAGTAAAAAATAAGTATAATAAATAATCAATAAAAATAAAAAATAAAACTAGTAAAAAATTATAATACAGAGTAAATCGAAATAAAAAATAAAAATAAAAAATACTAGAGACCTACTTCGTCCCTCAGCAGTCCGTAGTCCGTGAATTTTAATTCTACGACCACGATTGCCTTGGCGACCCTGAAGACGTTCTGGCGACATTTCGATGTCGTCACCGAACGAAAGGAAAAACCTCCGTTTTATCAGACTCGAATTTCCATGACAAATTTCTCTCTCGATCGATAAAAAAAAAGCCTCGCGAGATAGATTCCCATTTCGATGAAGCTTCCACAGCTGACTTTTCGAATTTGCATTCCTGAATTATCTTATCAAAGCGTATAGGCGAACGATATTCATACGCGGCCCCACTCGGCTTGGCAGGGTGCCGAGATTTTTCGGGTATATTTTTATCACCTCCATGGATCCACCAACCCCCACCCTCTCCTCCTTACGTTTTCCTACCCCGTCAGTGCCACCGCTGATAAATTTGTCGTTCGTTACTGCTACGACTCGAAATTCGTGACGAAAAGCCTCCAGAAGACTCAAAAAGCTTGAGTGTATCCTCCCTCTTTTGTAAATATTTTAGAAACGATTTTGGTTTTATAGAACATTTAAAACTGTATGTTTAATTATTTTTAAATACTGTTTTCTTTCATTCAAAAAGAAACGAGAATATCTCCTTTATTTTTCAAATAAAACATCACGTGGAATCAATTTATTTACTACATAAATAAGAAAAAGTGGTTTATAAAAAAAAAAAGTTTCTTTTTTAAACCGTTTATCTAAGACGAAAATCGTATATTTATCCTTTTTATATGTGAAAATGTATTAGTTTCATTTTTTAAATTATTTTCATTTAAAACAGTTCGTTTCTATTTTCATTTTGGATGAACGATAAAAGAATAATGCTTTACGGATATTTGTTCCTTGTATTCCTGAAAATTTGCTAATTTAATAAACACGAAACTTATTATTCAAAATACCAGTAATTTTCGGTTTCAGATAAACGATAAAAAAATAAGCTTTAATAAATGTTTTTCAAAACATTGATATGGCTACCACTCAAGATTCACAAAAAAAACTTCCAAATTCTTGAAAAGCTCGAGGCTACAAATTCTCACTTGGATCTGTAGAAAAAAAACTCCAAGGCGACAATTTTTGGCTCACTCAATTTTTAAAACAAAAATTTCACAACGTTTTTTAATTGATTTATTTATTATTTTCATTTCTATTAATAAATTATTTGTACTTCTATTATAGTTTTCATTTGTTTAATATTTCAATTTTCATTTATTTAATATTTCAATTTTCATTTATTTAATATTTCAATTTTCATTTATTTAATATTTCAATTTTTATTTATTTATTATTCTCATCGTAATTATTATTATCGTTATCACTCGAGTACATTCTCTTTGTATTTTTTCGTCTTTTTTTCCGTATTTCCGTTTCGCATCGGACGAAGCACATGGGTGTGTGAAAATGAAGAAAAAAATGGAGAAGAGGATCAACGCGTTTTCTTGAGACTCGCGTTGGACACAGATCCGAAATATCGCTCACGGAGTTCGGTCCCCGACTGAGCTTGCAAGCTTCCAAGCCATCGAGTCGCCGCCAGTTTCCAACCCCTTCCGCCCCTACAGTACCCCTTCCACAACTCTGCCGCAGACGCGGCTGACGACTCGACGGTTAAGCTCGGCTCTTCAACTCGTCGAAGTTCGAGCGGACTCGATTTTCTTCTTTCGTAAAAGTCGTAGAAACTTTGCCTCGGGCTCGTATGTGCGCTTGAATATGTCAGCTTGTTCGACTCTTGATGACCAGGTTTCGGGGTCTGTTAAGGATGGTGAGAACAACGCGAAAAATTCGAGGATTTTCGTGGTTCGATGACAATTGGTAAAAGAAAAAAAACAGCTATATTATAGCATTTATATGGTTCTAAATTTTGACTTTTTTGGTAATTATAATTTTTTTCATTCATTACTTTTAGAATGTTTAACTCAACAAATGAAAATCAAAAATCTCTCTTTTAAATATTTTGAAATGAAAATTAAATAAATCAATATTGTTATCACATTTTTTGTGTATTTTCTACAGTTCATTACTTTTAGAACGTTTAACTGAATAAATGAAAATCAAAAAGCCCTCTTTTAAATATTAAAAAATGAAAATTCAATGAATCAATTGTTTTATCATATTTTTTGTACAATTTTGTTAAATTCATTGCTTTTAAAATGTTTAACTCAATTAAAAAAAATAAAAAATCCTTTGTGTAAATATTTTTCAATTAAAATTAAATAAATCCATTTTCTTATCATATTTTTGGTATAATTTGTTACTGCTTGGGCAAGACTTTCTTCTTATTATTTTACAAGCATTTATATAAAACCAATATAAAATATTAGTGGAATGGTAAAAAAAAATGTTGGTATGATACTCGTGGACATTGTAATGTGGGTAAAATGAAGAATAATAATCTACTACTTTTTCTCAATGATTTTTCGGTACTTATATTGAAGTACAAATGATTGTTTTTTAACCATTTATTCAACACGAAAACCAAATATTTATCCTTATTGTGCCTAAAAATGTATTAATTTAATAAACATGAAAGTTATTTTCGCTATTAACAATGACTTTCTTTTCAATTTTCGTTTTTGGATAGTCGAACAAACAATAATCTTTCGAGCATATTTTCAAAAAAAAATACCTTTCCATACAAAATCTATGTAGTATTTTTCAGTATTTTTCAATCGTTTATGTAAAACTGAAAACAAATGTTCAACCTTTTTGCAATGTTTTTCAACAACACTAATTTATAAATATAATATTAGGTATTCAAAAAATTAATAATATCAATATTTTGTATTATATTAAAGACTAAAACATTAACGTTACACTTAAATTAGATTTAATAATAATACTAATTTTCCTTTTTAGATAAACGATCGAAAAATAATATTTCGTAGATATTTACGAAAATAATTTTCAAAAAGTTCAAAATTCCAGACGTCTACCCGAAACAAAAAATAAATATTGTACTATTCACTTAATTTTTTTAAAATCTATATAACTTATTATTTCTTTCGTGGATATTTACATAAAAATATAATTAAAATTCTGATGAATCGAGAATCCCGGAAATCTGCAACCCAAACGCTTTATTATTTACCACCAAAGTGTATACCAGCAAATGGTACGTTGGCAATCCTTAGGCAACTCTCGGTGGTATTTCTTCGCATCATCGTCTCCCTCAACATTGGTCTATTCGTGGCACCATGTGCGCCACTAAATTAGTGCGAACGTCTAATGGACCACCGATTCAAACCTAAGCGCCGTATGATTCACGTTCACTGCAAAACCAGAACCCAAACAAACGCTACACATATCGATACAACATGCGAGAAACTATTAATTCAACAGTAGTGTATTCAGCCCTGGAGACTTTCGCAAGCGGAAATTTGGTGAGGGTTGTAAGCAGGCGGAGGAGGGGGGAGTTTCATAATATACAGGATGTCCGATATTTCGACTGATTTCTTGAAAGGAATTAGTCTAAATATCATTCGAATCAAGGTAAGCCCTATCAATTAAGTATTAAAAACTAGTTACTTATGAAAAATGTTAGAATTATTAGTTAATTAATTAAGTAAGAGTCAATTAGCGAATGGTTCAATTGGTAGTTAGAATTATAAGTTAATCAATGAATTAGGTGATAGTTAATTAATATTGAATTAAAATTACAATAGTTAATAGTCGAATAGTTAATATTAAAATTATTAGTTAATTAGTTAATGATAGAACTAATAGTTGGAATTATGTGGGTTTTACGATTTTTTTTTATTTTCAAGCTTGGCTTCAAAAACGAAAAATTGAAACAAATACTCATTTTGAATATTCAATCAATACACTTCTGAAAGCTGACAAATGAGAGATAACATTTAAAAAATTCATGAAAAGTATCAATTGGATGTGCAAAGTAGATTTTGTTTTTTATTAAGATGTTTTTAATTATTTCAAAATAATCCTACTCTATTCTGAATATTCAATTGATACTTTTCAACTAATTTCATATGATTACAGAAATAAATAATCTTGAATGGCAGATCGTTCATTTATGGGATTATACGATTTTTGGCAATGCATTTTTCAAAACTACATTTTATTTTTCATTCATTTGTCTTAATTTTCAATCGCAGATTTTTCAAATTATAATAATTATTATTATCATGCTACCATTACATATCATTGTAATATTATAATCATCATTATTTTCAATTATACTAATTACTATTACTACTCCATTTTGTTTAATCATTTCATTAATTTGCAAATATATTTTTCAGCTTTTAGAACAGTATAAATAGAATATTCAAAGTGCAGTATTTTTTAAAGTTCTTTGTTTTTAGTGACATGGCGACAGATTTATAAAAAATCTTAATTCAATAATTACTGAATTTCGACCCGTAGTTGATGGGTCTCGATTTCATTGAAATGACTTTTAGAACAACCTCCTTCAAGAAATAGATTGAATTACCGGTCACCCTGTATGTTTTCCTCTTATATTATACTTGGTGCGCGATAAGGTACACACGAAGATTTCCGTTTCTGCGAGCGATATAATTTTAAGGTGGCACGCCTGCAACGGATTTTGTGTGTCGTATATAACTCCATATCTCCGAGCAAAATGAGCTTCCGGCTCTGCTGCCCCCCCCCCCTCAACCCTTCACGCCCGATCTTCCCTCTTTCTTCTCCTTTTTTTTCGGTTTTTTTTGCCAACATCGCATTTTCTCTTTCGTATGCAGCTTTTTCATTTTTCTTTTTTTTTATTTTCTTTTTTTTTTAATTATTCTTTTCGGAGGTATACACAGCTCGAAAGCAGTCCGGTTCTAAATGCCGACAACTTCAATGAACACACGTCAGAAACACTCCGGTGAAATTTTGCCATGGACAGAGACGAGGGATGAGGAGGGGGGGGGGGGTAATTCTTACGTGTATTCGTGTATTTTAATGCAGTCGTCGGGAGGAACCTCTTTACGTTCTTTCTCCTCTTCCCTCGTCTCTCTGTGTAAATAAAGTGAATGTGGCCTGAGTGCACTCATTTTTCTTACTGCTCTGCAAACGTCAAATTTGGACCTCCGGAGTTTCCTTTTTTGTAGGAGTGAATGGTGAACAGGAGCAACTTTTGATGACCAGGAAATTTGGGGATGTTGCGGTTATTGCATGAATGTTGAGGGAGGGAGGTTGGTGTGGAAGGGGGAGTTAATTCGTGGAGGTTAGACCAGAGCTTGAAGGTATGGTTTAATTCTTGACGAATTGACCTACAGATCTCTGGATACTCTGGAAAATATTTTGTATTATATTTCAGTTGAAAATAAATATTAGTTTTATTTTGAGGTAGAAAATATTTTTTATTGTATTTTAGTTGAAGGTTATTATTACTTTTATTTTGTGGTAAAAAATATTCTTTATTATTATTGACGTGATCATTGATGTTAGTTGTATTTTGTGATTACTTTTTTAAAACATGATTGTGGTGGATCGTATTGATATCCGCAGCTGTACTTCGATCACGAATTTTTGAAAGTAAGTAGGCATGGTCGTAAGGGTTTTGAACTAAAGTGAAAGTTTACAAAAATAAAGAAGTTCAATAAAGTATAAAGTAAAACCGATTACTAATGTAAAATAAGAAAAAAAATGAATAAAGATTCGATGAATGTTATAAAATTTTATAAAATGAATTAACTAAGTTAACCTGCACGTCACATTTACTGGGTTTTTACATTAAAGTAATTGAATTACTAATTTCCCAAGTAAATAAATTAATTCAAAATTCAATTAGTAATCGAATGAATTAATTCACTTCCTTTACTGTAATTCAACTGAACAACCTGTCGTTGTAGATTCTTCAATTTCAAAGAAATTTTCAAATTTCGAAATGGACAAAAAATTTAATAAAAAATTAAAGAATCTACAAAAACGAATTGATCGATTAAATTGTAGTGAAATGACTCAACGAATTAATTTAACTATTAATTAAATGATAATTAATTTTGTTCCTAAGGCATTCAATAATTAAATTATTTTAATGGATGAATCCAGTGAAAATTAAATAAGTAAATCGAAAAGAAATTAATTTATTGCATTACTTTACTAATTAATATAATTACCGACTAATTACCTAACTAATTCATGTTACTAATTATGTCACAAGTAATAGGTCTAAATACTCCAATTACTTTGCTAATTAATTACGATCATTAATTACGATATTAACGTACACAAATTTAATCACGTTACTGAATAAGTTAGTAACAATGAAATGCAAATTCATCCGGAAAATTTGGACAAACTGTACACACCTCGATTCACACGTTTATTATATCACGGAGGTGAGGTAACAGCCTTCAACTTTCTATTTGGGACAATACAACGATGAGTCGGAGCTTGTCCACGAAAAGAAGAGGTTGCATTGGACATTGATGAGCTTGAGAGTAGGAGGGGGTTGATTGGTTTAATTATCGGTACCGTCACTGCACAAGCTTCCCCGGCAAAGTTCCGTTACTGTCGAAGCTTTAAATTGGAATAAGAGTGCCGTGCTACGTAAATAATGACTTCGCCGAACAGGTCTTTTCTAAAGGAGCCAACCTCTCCCAATCAATTTATAATAATCAGCATTCACGCCACTGTCGGAAATCTTTTCAAGGAAACATTGCTAAGTATTCACCGAATTAATTATCCTCATTACTCATGGAACACAATCAAGGGGCGGTTGCAATTTCGAGCTGTGTCAATACTGGAAATGGTATATTCAGGAGATGAGAATTCAACTGCTTGGTCAACATTTTTCGAGATATCAAAAATATTTCTTCAGATATCGAATTGACATTGGAGATTGCAAGACGATCTTTGGAATAGCATTTTTTGGACGGAAAATAATTTTGATGAGTTAATTAATTATATAATAGATTTACTTCTTAATTATTAAATGTATTAACTGACCTATTAATTGATTAGCTGATTACTTACTCTAGTAATTAATTAATTATATAATAGATTTACTGATTAATTATTAAATGTATTAACTGACCTATTAATTGATTAGCTGATTGCTTACTCTACTAATTAATTAATTAATTACTCAATTACTCTATTAAATCATTCATTCATTACTTGATCAATTAATCAATTTATTGATTAATTAAATCGTTAATTACTCAACGTATTAAGCATCGATCAATTAATCATTATTCAGTTTATGAATTTATCAATTCGTTGTATGATTAATTAATCAATTGAGTAATTTGATTAAATAATTTATCCAATAGCTTGCTTATATTTTATTGCATAATTTGGAATCTCTCATTGTTCTATCTCATTTTATCCATCGGAGTATTTGAATTCCCAACAAAGCTGCTTCCAAGCGTTACAATTGTATCTGAGTGCATCATTTTTTAACAGTTGGTCTTTGATGGTTCGGTCGAGGCGTTGCAGATTTTGTTACGTTTGCAACAGTGTCCGGGACCTCCAAGCTCGTTGTCAACCTTGCACGCGGGTCTTTGAAGTTTTTTGCGAACCTTGGTTGTCGTCCTTTTGGCATTTCTCCTTTGTGCTCGTTGCACCCTCGTGCGGACTAATTACTAATTTATTTTTACGTAATTTTGCCAAATGAGGGTGTTATTCAATGCCACTGCTTTGAGCACGTTCAGTGGAGAATTGTTCCTCATTGTACCGGTCATCAAGAAAGATTCATACGTATCATTAGTATTATTGTTGTTGATTTTATCGTTATTGTTTCAATCGTTGTCATTAGAGTCGACTACTAGAGTCGACGTTGTTGTCATTTTTGCTTCGTTGTTGTTGTTGGGATTATTTTTATTGTCGTTATTACGATCATTATCGTTTTTGTTTTTATTGTTGCGTCTTGTTTCTATTGTTGCTGCGTTTTTTATTGTTATTATTGCTGTCATTATTATTGTTACAATCGACGTTGTCGTCGTAATTATTGCTGTTATTATTTATATTGTTGATATTATAGCTGTTATTCTTATTATTGTTATTTTGTTATTATTGTTGCAATTGTTGCTGTTATCGTTGTATGATTGTTATGGGTATCATTATTATTATTGTTTTAGCGATTTTTGTTATTATTGTTATGGCTATTTTTGTTATTATCATTGATGTTGTTGTTGTTGTTGTCGTCATACGTTTCATTTATTTTACAGCGCTACGCCGATTTTAACAAAATTGTGATTTGTAAGAGAAAATATTTTCCTTCATTAAAAAATAAGTGAAGAATACATAAACCTCACAAATATGTTTTTTTTTTTTAATAAAATCAACAATTTTTTAAAATAAAAAGAATTGATCGCCCGACACATCTGGACCACACAGTCGACTCGAAATTCTTTTGGAATCGTTCGATGCGTAGTCACGTGTGGCTCGGTACTCGGCTTTTGGATAAAAAGCCAAGTGCTGGTAGTACCAGACTGCTCCCCATTGTGTACCATATCAAGAGCCAGTAACCACACCGGACCTGGATGACAGTCAAGCTGCACAGAGAAAAACAGTAGGGCATTGTTTTTCTATAGAGCAAACTTTTATCCCACTGCTTCCATAATGTAATTGTAAAAACAGGCGCGGATGGAACGATATTTATACTCATGAAAAAAACGAAAACGGAACGACGAGTAGTCGTGTATAGTGAGACCCCGATTACTACTCCATTTCCTTTCATTTTTTTTCCCACTCTGTATATTTCACCGAAGAGAGATGGTGGGGGTATCTGCAGTCCCCATTACGCGCTCAGTGGCTCAATGATACATGTCAACTATCTTGACGAAGTTTCAAGCGAAAAACATAGGACCGGAAGTAAAAATGACGAAAAACATCGACCCGCATATAAATTGATCAAAAACATCAATCCGAACGTTAAAACGACCAAAAACATTGATTTCAATGTAAAAATCATCAGAAACATTCACCTAACCGACAATTGTCAAACGAAAAGTGCACGGTTGTCTTTGAAAAAAAAAAAAAAATTCTGGACGATTTAAATAAGATCGATGATGATTCAAGAATTACTGCAATAGACAAAGATTATGGTGCAAGATGAAAAATAGTGTTTCGAAAAATATGTATTTTTATATTTAACATTAAAGTATTTAACTTTAGTGACAAACTAATATTGAAAATGTATACGTTGACAATAACGAACAATTCCTATGCCAGCCAATGACAGAAAAGTAATTTAATTTTATTGAGGCAAAAATGAAAATTCAATTCGTTTCCGAGGATGACCAGTGGAGTCGTTGAAGATGCAAATCGAATATTCCAGAAAATAAGATTCGATTTGTTGGAGAGTACTTGCATTCGTATGCATTGAAGTTTAATGGTGAAAAGGTAGACGTCTCAATTGTGGCTCTCTGTGAATTCTCTAATGGGATTTCAATCAACGAAATTTGCAAGTGATCGATGTACTAACAGATGAGAATGTCTTATGTAAGGGCTTTGAATACCATTACAGGTACGAGTTAAACACAAGGAGTATCGTAGTGGAATTTATTTTTATATTTTTCTCATTCCATTTTGTTAAATATCTTGATTAGAAAATAATTGGGAGGCATTATTAAGAACTAGTTCCCTACAAGCTTACCTGTTTATCTTCGTTACAGTCGGTATTATTACCAACTGTAGGCATAATGAAGTATAATTACCGACTGCCAGTACACCGAAGGTACCTGCAGTCGATAACAATCCCGACCTGTAGTCGACAACGATTCTGCAAACGATAAAAAAGTCAGGAACATTTATTGGTCACTATTATTACCGACTGCAGATACTTTGAGTACCTGCAGAACCTACAGTCGATAACAATACCGACATGCAGGTGATAACAATTAATGGAAGATCTGAATGACCCAATATTGTTACCGACAGTAGGTCGAAAAACACGCGATCGATAATGACTTAAATGTCTACTTCGAAAGACCGCGTTCTTTCAGAAACAGTCAAGGGAAGCTCCACTGGAACAAGATAACCAATTATCGTTGAGACGGTTTAAAAACGTGAATCATTGGTTGGCCGAGCAGTTGAAAAACTCGATTTTCTGAACTCTATAAGAGTTCAATGAGTACGTAAACTCAATCGATAATAATGACGACTTACAGCCAGTAACAAGCAGTGGAAGTCTGAAATAGCCAGTATTTTTACCGACTGCAGATACACTGCAAATAGCTGCTGTCGATAACATTAATGACCTGCAGTCGATTTCGCTCAGTGAAGGTCTGTATTATATTCGAATGTAAGTATGATAATGTTGAGGTATTGTTACCGATAGAATTAATTGAATGTCACTAACATTCGATTAATTTAGTTAGTAGTAAAGATGATTAATTTTTTATTTTAATAATTGTATTAATTTTAAAAATAATTAATGAATAGTTCATTCAGTCGGTTGTCGGTTGGCCTCTGCAAAAAAATTCTTCGGGACCGTTATTGATCGAATAAAAACAAAACAAAAAGATATTACGTAGAACCTCGGAAAGATATATATAAATATATATGATTACATGTCTGTTCTATGACGCAGTTTATTATACAATTACAATATTTTACTAATCGTGTAATGTTAAATAATAATTAATCACGACATGCCTAGCGTTCACGTTAACTCTGAAGTCTGATATGATTTTATTTTTACACCGTTAATTATCCTTGCGATAGATTTTTTTTTTTCGTTTCGTCGACTGGATATTTCCAGGACCTCGTCGAAGATACACCACTTCTTTACTCATAAAAACGTCACTTTTCTTTCTCAATGTTTTTTTGTTTTTTTTTTTTAATGTTTTTAATTCTCGGCTCACCAGGGAAAAACTACGCGTCATCTATTATTAATTTTGACCAATACGTCGTTGTTATAATTTTTTATCGTTAGTACAAAATATTAGAACTTATGAAATTATCGATTGCCAAAATTCGACGAAGATATTTCTTTCTTTTTCTTTTTTTTTTCAAATCGAAACGCGAAGTGGGGTCTGTGATTTTTAGCAATCGATATGAATCAGCGTTGACACGAGATGGGCACGATTTTTAGGAACTTTCATACCATGCTCTTTCGTTTTTGGTAAACATAAAAAAAAAAAATTTCGTACAAATCTCGCTTCAATCTTGGCTTATCCGAAAACCCCTTTTATCTTCGCACTTATTGAAATCCTAATTAAAAGACATTTACTAACGATGCAATGTTATTAATTTTTTGTTTCTCCTAATGGATTACACATCGATGTCGTTTCTATATACACACTCACCCTCACGCACAATCCAAACGAACCCAAACGCACGCGCACACGTTTTTATATGCCGGATAACTCACTAAAAGTTAGAAACTCGAAAACACCCCTAAATATTCATTTTAGTTTCAGGTTAGATTTTAGATAAAACAATTTTGAAGACAAAATTCCAATTTGCAATGTTTACGGTTTCGTAGATAAAATCTTTTTTTAAATGAGTACACCAACTTGATTCAACAAAGGTCACTAACAAAAAAGACCTATGATTTTTCAGTTAAATATGTAAAACGCGAAAATAAAAAAAACCAACCAAATTTTTTTTTAAACCATTTCGATAGCATGACCTTCAGATGGGATTGAAATTTTTTTTTTAAACCAGTTTGAGCTTGAGATTAACCTGGAAAAATTATTTTACAAAATGAACCGATATCATGACCTTGAAATGATGTTGAAAAACGAAAGAAAAATTGGATAGTTTATTGATGCAGTTGAAAGCAGGTTGCCGTTGCATGATATGTTCAAAGGTTAGTCCTTCAAGTTTCTTTATGAATTGTTTATGACCAGGGGCATCATAACACGAAAGGACAGCAAAGGATAAAAGAAGGGGACGTCGGAGAATCCTTTATTGGAAAAGGAAGTCATGAATCGTGATTAGAAGAAACGTTTTTGAACATTTTTGAAAACCTCTACTTTTTGTGCTAACCAAATGCAAGTCACGAATTATGAAATTTGGTTAGTCCTTTATTTACATCCCCAGGTCATTAAATTTTATGTGCTTGGTTTTATTATTTTTGGGCCGGAAATTTGTGACCAATGAAGAAAAGGGTGTCGCTTAATAAAAATAGAGGTGACCTTGTAATAGCGTTGGTAACGTTTCGAAAAAAATGTATTGACGAATATTTCAATATCTTTAAACTTTCGAGGTCAATATTTTGATGACCTGATTTTTTCAAAGTCAATATTTTTATGACCTGAATTTCTCAAAGTCAATATTTTGATAACCTTAATGTTTTCTCAGGTGGTATCGATGAAATAATTAAAATTTCGCGTTGGGCTTTGAAATTTTGACTACCATTAAAATTTTCAGTTTTCTCGTCTGAAACAAATATTCGGAGATATTGTCGAATAACTAAATTGTAGTAAATCAATGATCCACTCACATACTATTTCACCAGGACTGTCAATCTTCGTTAATCATTAAAATCCATGTTTCACCGTGTACCGTCCTTATTTTGTTTTTCTTTTTCATAAATGAATATTTACCACGATTTTACACGATCGAAAAGTTTAATGTCCTTTTCTCGAACGAGTATAGTACTACTGGTGTCCCTGTTTAATAAATATGTATAATTATCGTATGAGGGCTTATCAAGGATTATTTTTAAATCCGAGTGAAATTTTTACGTACGAATGAAATATTTCACTGGGATGATGACCTTGATTGGTCCTTATTTGACTTTATCGGCATACCGGAAGTTAATTTGTCTACGGACGTTTAGAACTTGGTATACGAAGTCGCCATTATTAATCGTCAATTCGCGCCCTTGTGGTTGATCGTTAGTGATATTTACAGATGAGCCCATGGCAGGACGGTGATTAGGGGTTAATCCCAAATTAATTACGTGCTGATTAACGAATCGGGAAAAAAAACACTAATCGGTGAAAATAAAAATCGAAGTGAATTTTTTGGAAATGATCCGGTTTTATGGTGAACGTTTAAGGGCTTATGTTATTAGGTAAAAAAATGGGTCAACGCTTTGGGGACTTCTGGAGGGAGTTCATTCGATTTCCATTTCGGTTGATTAGCAACCTCAGATAATTTTGCAGATCTGATTGATGAGGTAAAAAAATGCTTCGAGATTCAAGCTTTTGTAAAAATTCCTAACACTTGGTCAAGGCAACTCAAATCCAAGAGGAAAGTGTAAAATAAGGCCCATTTGTTCGATCTAACGTTTGTCTTCACAACTTGTTTTCAGTAATTGTTATTTATTGCGAATAATCAATGAAAAACAAATTTCCAATATTTTTCGACTTTTGATTTATTAATAATACTTAATCGTTATTTATTATTAATACTTAACCGATGAAGAATTACATAATAACGATAATTGAATTTTTCATCGATGAATTATTGTTGAAATCAAGAAAAAATCGAAAAACATGATAATTTTGTTTCATGTCATGACTTTTTGTCATCATGACATTTTTCATCAATTGCAAAAAGACATAAAGAATTATAATTATTTTAATGACATTTTCTATCGGTTCAGAAATGAATCATAATAATTACTTTTCATTAATTAACTATTGATAATAACTAAAAGTAACAAAGTCGAGAAGAAAAACGTCCTTACATGAAAAATGGCATTATCATTGTGATGTAATCTTTTATCGAGAAATTGGAAAAATGTCTAAAATTTTTTTGTCAAATTAATACGACAATACCCAACTGCTCGATCGAGTCTTACCTAATGTGATTTTGTTGGGGAGAAAACTTTTTTTTCCGTTTTTATCAACCGGTTTCCTCAATTTCGAACGTTCTTCACAAAATTGTTAATAACCGATTTTGATAATTAACCGTTTTTAGGAAATGTAATACCCAAATTTGGTAATTTTCTTGAATTTTTTTTTTTAATAAGCCTGACTCTCAAATCATCACAGTAGCCTAACCTCTTGAATCGTATACGCCATTACATGGAGAAATTTTTACTTAGTTTCTTTGACTTTAGCATTCTCATCATGATTTTTTTTATTACCAGGATGTCCTCATCAGATACTGATACAAAAAAAAATCCTTTATGCAATAGCCAATATGACATAATTAACGAGAAAAAATCAATTTTTCGACTCCAATCAGAAAACATAATATATAAACTAACCCCATAAATTCTTCATATTTAATCCCCAAATTTTACAAAAACCTTTATCACTATCAGTACCAGTGCCATACCAAAAATCAAGTAAATTGCGTGACCACTCCTTCCGTAAAAAATTCCCAAAACCTGAACCACCTTTTTTCCAGAATTTACACCTAATCATTCCATGCACAATCGCGCTCGTGAAAATTTAAACAAACGTAAAATCTTTCACACTTGCGTTTCTCTCTTTTTTTCTGCCTATGAAACACATAAAAAAATATATTTCACATATAATTGCACAAGAATTATTTCGATGTGTTTTACGTCTCTCTCCCTCTATCTCTTCCTGTTTCTCTCTCTCGTTCTCTATTCATTTTTCAATCATTTTTCACTCGCTCCAAACGTCGTCTACAAAAATGAAAAAAAGTGAATAATAAAAAGCAACAAAAGGAACATAAAGGTCTATATCAATTTATTTTCAAATAATGAAAGTTAAAATATAATGTAATAATGTTAATAATAATAAAGACAATATAATAATAATAATAATAATAATAATAATAATAATAATAATAATAATAATAATATATCGACTAACCGAATAATTTGATATCGTATTTACTAACCGACAAAAACGCTGCCAACGACAAAACGTAACATAGAAGGGCCTATTTGCGTTTAAGGGCTGTGAACGGTGATATCAATTTTTTTTTTCATCCACATACGTTTCATACAAGTTATCTACAAATTCTTTCACTATTCACAGCTTAAAGGTCTTAAGGGGCAATGTTTAGCGAATTGGGAAAATCTTCCTTTACGCTTTGAAAAACAAAAAAAAATTCACGAGGTGTTGTTTTTCTCATTGAGAAAAAGTAATCAACGTCGTCTCTCGCTCATTTTCCTCTTTTTTCAATCTCTCGGCGCTTACGAATACTCACGAATCTACCCACGCACGAGCGTTGATGTGCGCTTTTTAGGAACTTTTTTTCTTGTTTTTTTTGTTACTATACTTGGTCCACATATACATATATATGTATATATATATATATTGGGAAATCGATTATCGTCACACGGCCGATTTACGAACGATAATTATTACAGGATCGTATAATTAAGGGGGAAGGTCGTCCCATCGGAAGTTAAAGGTCACGGGGATGGGGTTTTTTCGCCAAATTATTTCATCAATTGTCAAATTAAATTTTTCGACGAAATTATTTGTGGAATGAGATGACTGGGAAATATTTTCATTCCATTCTCGGCCAAACGTTTCCTCTGATTAAGTGTGATAAATGGATGTTTGCTTAAATAAACAATTGTTCAACGAATAATTGGCTAAAAATTTAATTCTATAATTTCTCCTTTTCCTGAATTGTACTTTTCAATTTCATTTTCCGTGATACGGAAAAATTCGAACATTGAATAAAATGGACATTTTTTAAGCCCAAAGGGCAGCGAGTTTGCTAGATATTAGAGATATTTATTAAATTTCGTAATTTCAATTAAAACATATTTTTAATAATTAATTTATTTTTATTTTATATAAAAATCAAAAAGTGTTCAAGCCGTGTTTAGTCAAAGATTTTAAATGTAAATTAAAAAATGATTTAACGTGTGAAATTCAGGAAAACGAATGGATATAGTAGGCAATTCTGAAATACTGAAAGAGAATCCTGAGTCTTGAGATAAATCAATGAAATCGTTAGATATAATCGAAATATTCGAGTGATTATTTATTGAACAACTGCTTGTTTTTCAAAATAATTATGAAATAATTGTACGTTTTAATGGCCATCAGAGAATAATCTTTTTTGCATATCTATTCACTGAAAACTCTTGTTTGTTATTATCATTATTATCCAAATTAAATATTCTTAGCAAATTCGATATGCCTACATCAAAATTTTTTTTATTTTTCCGAAACAAACGTGTCGCTATTCAGAGTTTTTAAAACCGCTTAAATTCAGTGAAATATCGGAAAAAATTTGGATGGGAAAATTTATTGGCCTTTCAATGCCCCTTCCCCCATTAATTTCGACAATCACGAAAATGACAAAAAATAGTGTATAGTAGAGGGCATAATTTCGCGGCATTTTGTAGATTGATTTGTGATGATAAATGAAAATGATAAGTCGTTACAAAACGCGATTTTAATACAATGCAATCTGACGTTCGTATTTTTTTTCCTCTCTGCCTTAGCTCTCCTTTAAGCTCACACTCTTCTATCCCCTTCTCCTATGTACAATACATTTATTTATATATGCTACCATTTTTTTCCTTTTTATTTCAATATGTGAGTCCCCTTAAATTCCTAGACAATTTTTATGTCGAACAGTCAAATACGGGTGCTTACAACGGTAGATGATATATTCGCTAATTAATATTTATGTACACGTATGTATAGAATTACCGCGCCTGTGCGCGCACAAGTAACGATTTTTCGAGAAAAATCAGTGAAAATTTCGGGCAATTTTCGGCTAAAGTATCCGCGCCACTTAATTTAGTAATAATTACTTATAGTGCAACCGAAGCGAAAAAGTTCGTCCGAAAAAAAAACAAAATTGTTTGGTCAGATTTTTTATATTCGTTTTTAAAAAATAGGCAATATTTTATTGATTATAAATCATTGACTTTCTTATAAATCGAATGCAAACAAAAGTGAAAAAAGAAAATTCACGAGTTATAAATTGTCATACATTTTTTTATTCATAATTTTTCTTATCAACAAATTATTTATTGTTACTAAATAATTTATTTCTGTATCAATGGAATGCAAATTGAAGCAAGAGCAAACAAAAAATTCTCGTTTCAAAAATCGATTCGTAAATTTTTTATTCTTTATTTTCTTATAAATAATATATTATTCATTTTTAATAAATAATTCATTTTAATATAAATCGCAGACATGCGGAACCCGTAAAAAGATTGACGCGACAGAAATCTATTCGCAAATTTTTCATGATTTATGATTGACGTAAATTTTTTATTATTTATTTTGGTCAATGATTTATTCAACTTTTCCATCCTAAATTTACGCAAATATAACATACCCGGTAAATAAACAAAATTCATTAAATCGCGCAGTTACGTGAGAAAGAGCGCAAAATTTTCACCGAATTTTCGAATGTCTATGCCACCCCCTTAAAGGACGACCGCGCGTTATTTTTAGGCTCTACGAATGTCTCAATTGTCGAAATACCTCCCAGGCCAATCCTCTTCCTTCACTAATTCACATTGGCGTGTTCATGAAACGAAATGTGATGCGGTCACCCGCGGAGTAGTGTACGAATATTTATACAACTTGGCACTGAGTAGCGTGCATTTCCGCAAATAATTTGCGGTGACGCCCAAACGCGCGCACATACACACATACACACACGCACATTATTCTTTAATACTGTACTTCCTGATTTTCCAACATCTCCTTTTCTGCAATGTCCAACCTCGTTGTTTTTCCAACTCGACCTTGATTCGAACGTAACGAGTATGTACAAAAAAAAAAAACGATACGTGGAAACTGTTTGTTTGGGTTTTCGATAGGTTTGACTTCGACATGGTTTCTTAAAATCATTTCCCCGACATTTGTGTAAACACGCCCTGGGCGTGATGACCTTAAAGTTTGTTTGGATGACATTGACAAAGGTCAGGTTACAACAAAAACAAACCTCAAGGTCATTGCTACGATTTTTGTAAACACGTTGAGACACGTTGAAGTCTAGATTCGTGACCTTGACAAAGTTCAGGTTACAACAAAAACAAACCTCAAGGTCATTGCTACGATCTTTGTAAAACGTTGAAACCTTGGTGCCTTTGGAGGGTCAAGGCGTCAACACTGTTTTGATTCTTATCATCGTTCAAATGCGTTCGAGTTTGTTTTGGCATCGAAATGTAAACATACACGACGTCCAATGTCGGAGAAACAATCTTAAGGGAGGTCAGAGCGGTGGGAGGTTTTGATGTGAATAATTGTCGAAAGGTTTCCGTGGTAAAGACAGAGGGCGAGGGACTTCATCGTCGAATGTCTTCACCGCGATGGAAGGGTAAACACCAAAGTAAATTAGATTCGATTCCCGAGCCACGAGTGAAAGACATTGCAATAAATAATTATAAATACACGAAGGATAATAATAATAATAATGATAATAAATCGCAAAATTAAATCACAATAGTTACAACGCAGGGGGTGAAATTGTTCTAGGGCACTTCCGCGAGGTGATCCGAGTCTCGAAGCCTTTACAGTCCAGTAAAATCTGCGGAAACTCATTTTTCATGGAGAAACAGACTTTTTACTATATAATTAGGTTTTTAAAGTAAATTTAATAGAACTATATTCCCCAATCTGCTTCAAATGGAAGAAATAACGGTGGGAAATATAAAAACCACTATATCTCGATAACTCATAACTAAATAAAAACATATTTTAACATAACTTGTTTGGAATAGTAAAATACATTTAAAGTTATTGGACACCCAATCCTCTATCTTCCAAAATAAAGATAGAAAAACGATTTGTAATTACAGGGTTGATAACAGTATAATAATAGAAAGTCACAAAAAATATTTATTCAAAGATTTTGCAATGCTGCTCGGCACATATCCAATGCGAATGAGATCTTTATTATTGGAGAACTACTTTTTGTATACATCTATTACTGTTCATTTAACGTGACAAAGTTATTTCAAATTGAGCACCACTGAAAGAGAGAGGGATTGTATCCCCACTCTTTTGTCAGTGGTGCTCATACAAAACATTTTCCAATAAACTCTTAATTTCAAACCGTTTTTTTCCTTCTTTTCAAAGATAGGGAATTAGAAGTTACGTGACTTTGTGCGTATTTTATTATTACACATCACGTTTGTTCGAAACATTTTTCAGTCTGGCTATGGGTTATCGTGATAAAGAGACTTTTATACTTTCGGTCCCAATTTTTCAGCAGTTCTGAAATAACATCCCATTACGATCACTTTCAGTACCCAACCATCTATTTGCTGTAAAAAGATCCTGTTCTTTGGAAAAAGATTCTGAATTATCGCATTTTTTTACTGGAGTATTACCTTTCCATTGGAACGAAGGTGATTCGTTGAAAAATGTATATTTATTTCGCGACCGCCTCAAATTTACACGTGACGATTCGTATATTTATAAAAACAAAAAAAGAAAGAATCTTTGGGACTTTGTTATATTCTCCATCGATTCATGATTCGATACCGATTACATTAGATTCGTTATAATTACAACCCTTCGCACCAACGTCTTATGTACAAAGTGAACCATCACGAGGGTCCATGAATTTGAGTGAAGCTCCGAGCGACTACGTCGAATGATAGAGGAGCACGTTTCAGACCTTGATTTTTTTGACGCAGCAGCAACGCGATCAAAATCGTTGTTTTTGGAATACGTCGATTGACGACGTCCCCCTGGAAGCGACTGATGACACATCCTACATAATCGTTTTTCAGGAAAATTGAGAAACGAAATTTGAAGTGGCTACTTTCTGATTCTTCTGCATGGAGAAATTTTGATTCTAAGATATGGAATTTTTTGACTATCATTGTTGCAAATTTGGGATTGAATCATTGATTGTATGCGACAGGATTTTTATAGGATTAGATTGGATATTTTTCAAATCCTAACTCTGAGGGGTGATTACTAAAAAATAATCGACGTCAAGTAGGATGACCACGGTTACGATTGGTAGTCGAACGAATCAGTGCTATAGAAGTCTACGATGTAAAATACCATTCAAAAGCCTTGCCATCTTGCTCGAAATTACCCGTCGAATTTTCGTACTCGTCACGGAACAGTTTAAAATAAGTGATATGGTTTCTAGGTCCAGGAAGACGGAACGCAATGACGCAACTTCTCTCACCGTCCCATTTGATGGGGTGTTTTTGGGGATGTTGAGTGAACTTGTAGACCCAACCGTGCTAGCTTGATGACATCCAAGTGCCTATTTTGGATAAATTGCCAAAACCCTTCACCCTGATTATCTGGGACTATTCGCCAGGATTAACGAAGTGTAGAAATTCCTGATTGGTCCAGCCTTGAACGCCAGAATCAAGTGGAATCATAACCTAAAGAACTGGAGGAAGCTGACGCACTGTTCCATTTGTTAATGTCGAATCCAAGATGGCGGCTTAAGAAAATGGAATACATCATAGCGGGGAATACATCACAGTGGTGGTCCGAGATGTGATGAAAATTATACGGGTTTAACGATAAAATTCTGGTAGATTGCACAAGCGTCGTTGGTGGTGACGATGATGAGGATGCTGCTGCTGCTGCGACAATTGCTGTGGCTGCGTATGATGGAGGTGATGATGATGATGATGATGATGATACAGGACGTCCCTCTGTTGGGTCGCGTGCTGATGTCACTCGTGGGTTTTGCCGCCAAGCGTATGGTAATTGCCGCCCGCGGACGTCACCAAAGCCAGAGGTAGAGGTGAGCCTAGTGGTGGTGGATGCGAGTGGGAATGGCTCATGCCTGACGAGTGCGTTGTTAACGCCAACGGGCTGCCGGACATTGAACTCGCTAGGGACGCGAAAACGGAAGGCGCGGGTGACGCCATTGTAGGGCTCCCCATCGCTGCTGTTGGAGGATTGATCCTCTTCTCTTTTTGTCGCCTGCAATGGCAAACGGGGTCATTAGGTTCACAAGGACTGCATTTTTTTAATATCTGTTGATTACATATTGATGTTTATAAATTTTCAACGGATAACAGGTGCCCAAACACAATTTTTTTAGGAATTCAAACGCTTAACAGAAAAGTTATCTGAACGTTTTATGATAAATATACTCTTTCGAAAGTTAGTCAAGGTCAAAGTCAAATTGGTAGTAAAGTACTGAATTTTCAGTCTCCTGGTAAAAGTAATAGTCTTATGGCAAAGACTACCGTATCTGTACCGGAAATGAAATAAAAAAACCAATTCTAATAGTAGTTTTTGGCCACTTATAAATTGTTTATGTTTTTGCATATATAATTATTTAATTGGATCGCGTTCCGCCTTGGTGTAATTTCTGTCTAAAATCGTTGATACTGGAATCTTTAAATGAAACAACGGTTGGATGTTTTTCGTACCATCGACGTACTGACGTTTGGATTAGTCTTGAATGCAGACGCTTGGTAATGACTACTGGGTCTTGAGCATTGGCATTTGTACATGGGAAAGTTCAACGGAAGTTACATTCTAGATAAGGGGTCAGTAAGAATGGTGGATAAGGCTTTTTCTGTTTACTGAAATACCTAGAAGAGATGTTTCGTTTATTTTTTCTTTCAATTTAGGTTGAGATCGTATCAAGTTGGCCAGGAAGTCTTCATCTGGTTGATACAAGAAGAGGGGGACCCCAATAACACGTCCCAGAGGGGATACATTTTTGGCAGCTCTGTAGGAATAATAATGGAGGTGTGATAAGATTTGCGATGCTGACCTATTGCAGAACCACACTCGGACGACCTCCTTCTCCATGGCAAGACTGTCCGCGAGTATCGTGATCTCCTCGGATGTTGGTTTTGGATTTTGTACGAATGCCTTCTCGAGGGCGACTCTCACGCTCGTTTCTATTGACGTTCTCTTCTTACGCCGTCTCCCTATCGCCTCCGGTGTTGTCAGAGGATTCGACAAAGAGTTCGGATTGTTTAGAGAGTTGTCGGCGTCCTCGAGCCACTTTTGCAGGAGTGGCTTGAGCTTGCACATGTTTTTGAACGAGAGGTTCAGAGCTTCGAACCTGGAAGAGAGAACATTAACCTCTTTAAGATCACTTCAGCTGATGCAGTCACCCGTGCTGTAAATATTTATCAAAGTGATTGCAATAAAGTTGACGATTACTTTCGAATTCCTAGCTTAACCTAGTCTCAATGGCGACGTCGATTTTCTGTAGACTTGTCTTACCTGGAGATCGTCGTTTGAGAAAAGTCGTTTCCATAGAGCTTCCCCATCGCGAGGCCGACGTCACCCTGGGTGAAACCCAACTTGATGCGCCTTTGCTTGAAGGTTTTGGCGAACTGCTCAAGCTCTTCTAGGTCGGTAGTTTCCTCAGGCGAGGGTTCCAGTCTCGTAGGTGGTACCTTGGCGGCTGGTGGGGTGCCAGGTGGCGGAGGTGACCTTTGCTGAGAAACGTTTCTTCCCATAAGACCACCACCACCACTCTGTAGTGCCTGCTGCTTTTGGAGAGCTTGGAGCTGCTGCGCTGCTTGGGCTACCGCTTGCTGCACCTGGTAATCCAATCCACAAAGATGTTAGGGATAAGTGTTTTGGATGAAATCTCTGGATATCAATATGGTCCTGTATGTCTAGATCAGCTATTGGGTACTGCGTTTCTAAATCAAGTATTGGGTAGTGGTTTCCTAGAACACCTATTAGGTATAGCATTTCTAGATCAACAATTGAGTGCTGCATTTCTTATTCAGTATTCCGGTATTACGTGTCTAGATCGGCTATTGAGTACTCCATTTCTACATTAAGAATTGGGTACTTCATTTATAGATCTGAATAGGGTATTTCTAGATCAGCAATTAGACATCGCCTGTCTAGATCAGCAAGAGGAGACTGCATTTCTAGATGTGCAATTGGGTCGGCTTGTCTAGATCAGCCATTGGCTATCAGCATGTTGTTGACATTTGGTATGGGCCATATGTCATCATTCGGCCATCGTTGTGGTCAAATGTCATCATTTGGCCATCGTTCTGGTCAAATGTCATCATTTGGCCATCGTTGTGGTCAAATGATTACAGGGGGTCAACGTTATACAGGAATTTCAAAGCTTTGCCGGATAGGATAGGTTTCGTTTGATATCTGAAGGACATCAGCTTTCATGTCTTTTTTCATTAGGGTTACTTTAGAACAAAAGTAACAATGCCTTCAGCCATGACACTTAATCTAGCATCATCGAAATGTGAAATTCAATTGGACTTAATGAAACAGTGTCCACTACGATATACCTAGGGTGAAATCATCTGCTCACATAAGGATCGTACCTGCATGGAGTGCGATCGGGGATGACTCGGTGTCTGATAGGCACCGCTTTGCAACAGCCCCTGCAAGATTTCGAGGACATTTATTTTCATTGGCATCTCAAATAGACCCCAATAATTTGAATAATCATGACATCCAAAAATAAAATTATTTCATGACACAACTATTCGCAACTATTAGTGTATGATGAAACCAATATGAAAAAATAGCAAAATAAAGAAACACAGAATGGACGAAATATTTTTTTGATTGCCATGAACATTTTTGGCTGAGCAAACCCAAACAAACCCGAACATTTTTCGATACGATTAGTACGATTATTTTTTGACTGAGCAAGCCCAAACAAACCCAAACATTTTTCGATACGATTAGTACTATTATTTTTTGGCCTCAATAAGGAGCAACTTTTTTGAAAAAAATGTTAATTAGACAAAATGGAAGAAACAAAATTAAATTTTTACGGTGATTTTGGCTTGGAAAGTATCCAATCTCGGCAATAGTTTACATTGAAAAGATCCTCGGGGGCACTTGTCGCAGGTTGGTGTCTTAATGTTAATGGGGTCGAGTGCAGGTAAAAAAAGGATGCTCGTGCGTGGAACGCGCTAATCGATTAACCCTTTCATATGCGTTTTCCCTAGCGTTCCGGTGACCCTCCAAAACGCAGGGCAACCCTTGGCAAAGAATGGTAATTTAAAGTGGTCGCGTGTCTCACCCTTCACTCGCGTGCTCTTTCAGATACGCTAAACGGATTCAACATGTCCCGTTTCTCATATGGCAGGGCTTGCGGTGTCTGACAACTACCTGACGACTCCCCATATTGTATTTGCATTTAACCTTTATTAAGCCGCTTTTAAAAAGGAGAAGGTCCTCGACTCAACCCCTGTATACTTTATTATGCGACGATTGATTCTTTGCTTTCTTGAGCTTAGGGCAATCCAATGGAATGTTCTTCAAAGTCGATACAATTTACTTTATCATTATTTTGAAAAAACATTGCTGATATTTTAGGACATCTACAAAATGGTTAGATTTTGATGCTGCTTCAAATTGTTTTTAGCTGAGTTATTTTAAGGTCATTTATGTTATTTTCAATCCATATCCGGTTTAATTATTCTGACAAAATTAAATTTAAAAACATTGAATTTTGTAAATTAAATGAAGAACTCTTAATTTTGAAAATTCAAATAAAAAAAGGAATTTTTTTTAATTGAATGAAGAAGAAAAATTTTGAAAGTTATTCAAATAAATCAAATTTTGAAAATGTTATGAAAAATTCTTTTTTGCAAATGATTTAAACGACTTTACTTTTGTAAAATTGTACTAGCTTGAAAAAGACAGTTATTAAGAGGAGAAATAATTCAATAAATCAGAAAATAATTTTATTACAATAATTAGCGTATGAAGGTAGGTCAGAAGTATGTTTTTTTTTATGCGAGGATAGAGCTGTTTATACACTTTCAATTATGTTTAAATCCATTACTTGTAAACATTAAGGCTGACATTATTAAATATTATCAATACCCAATTAAATATTAATAAACAATAATAACGAATATTGAAGTAATTGAAAAATTATTATTCGTGTGATGGGGTACTTTATACCAATAATACTATTTCATTTACAAAATGTGCAATTCCTACGTTGATTCAAAGTTTATATCATGTGAAAAAATTCACTGATTGTGGGATCAATTGAAAAAAAAACATACTATCGTCGCCATTTATGCTACCCATTACGTCCTCGCCGACTCGATAAAATCGTCGCATATATCGAGGGATACTTCGATCTGATAAACGACAGCGATTAGATAGTGCTACTTTTATTCCGAAGTCATTCGATACATTCAAATGAATTGGATCATGCGACTAATGTATACTTATTGTGTTTTCTGATATGTGCACCCTTGGCACAGATTTTTCAAGTAGGCCAGATGACAAATGTGCTAAGCCTCAAGACATTGTTATGCAAAAATTTCGATCAATTGCATTTTATTTCAAAAAACGTTTATTCGTTTAATAATACTTTTCAATTAGTGCTATTTATTAATAATCAATTATGCATTTTAATTATTGTCTTATAGTTACTTACTTAATCAGCTATTCTGTTTGTATTTAATTTTATGCGGTTTTTCTTATTTCATTTAATTCGGCTAATCTAATTCATTATTTATTTTTATTTTATTATTTAAATGTTTTTTCTTATTGAAATTTTGTCCTATTTAGTTACATTGAAGTTCATTCATATTCAAATATAGATTTGTTATTGATCAGATCGATATCAGATCAGATATTTTTATTTACTTTTGATTGAAAATTTCGTTGTGGTCACACTATCTCGATTCTGCGCAGTTAGTTTTACAACAAATTCCGGTGATGAAACTATCCGTCCAACGTGAATGAAAAAATTACGAAACATGCTTGAAACATGATAGACAACGCAGGAAAAATCAATTTCCAAAAAAATCAGTTGTATAATTTGAAAAAAAATTCGCAAATTCCTCAACGTGCAAAAAAACGCTTTTTTTTTAATTAAAAATAATCATGACATCGTCAATGTTTTACATAACCAACAAAAATTTTAACCAGATACTCTCCAGAAGTAATACTTTATGGGAAAAAATACTAATACACTTTAGCGGCTAAACTTGATTTTACCCAGTCCGTCAATAATTTTCGATCACCAATTCCATAAACAGCGATTCTAAAAATCTACCTCAAATTTGAAAATAATTTCAACGACCTCCGGAGGGCCAATAAATTGAACAATTATCCTCAGATCTTAAGGGGGGATTCCCATTATGTCACACTTCGCGACAACGATCTCGAGATTCTTTTCATCGATATTCCTGGCTGGCGCGTGTCGAAAGGGTTGCCCCCACGACTGCGTGTCATTCCAACGTCATCCACCCGATATTGGCTTCCCTCGGGAGGAGGAAAAAAAGACGGGCGAATAAAAAAATATATACACACGCCGTGGTGTATCGAATGAAGAAATTAAACGTCCGTAGTCCCAGACGCCCTTCGGCAGAGGGATTACGATCGAACCCTTTTATGATCGCGTGTGAGAGGGGTTGGGACGCGCAGGTTGGTTCCTTGGGTCGAAAAACGAGAGCCGAAAAAAAAAGAAATCCCTTTTTCCCTCCCTCACCCATCCGAGCCCTTCCGATCACGTAAGAAGGCCCTATACATCGTTTCCGTTTGCCGAGATGCTCGTCGTGTGTCTCCCCATTGTGTCGTCACTTGGATAACAAAATAACGGATGGTAGGTTCTTTAAAGCGAGGACCAAAAAAAAAAAACGAAACGAAAAAAAAACCCTTTCCCTTCGTGCCACGTGTGGATTGACAAAAGACACGTCGGTGGCAAGGTGCTGGTTTCTCCGCTCGAGCCACCCTTTTTTTTCCTCCTTTGACACGTGTATGTTTGGGTATCTACATCTCATAAAAAATTCCGGGCACTTTCGAAAATTTTTTGAAAAGGTTCCATTTTTTGTTCGAACGAGCTCGTAGGGCAATGCAAGGGACGATTTGCAGAGGCTGGGACGGAGAGATTTTTAGTAGTGGGGAGGATTACGTGAATCCAGAAAAAAATTCATTTTATTTTCAAATTAAAAAGAAAAATTAACATACTCGAATCGTCAAATGGTAATTAACGGCGATAATTGACTGTTATTAATTTTATGAAAATAGAATAATGTTTAATTGATGTTATCGAATCAAATGATATTTTTATTTTTATATCATATTATAGTTATGTGATTCATTAATTTTTAATTTCACAACAGTCATTAATATTGTTAATCACTATTGTAAACTATAAACTATTAATAGGAAATTATTTCTCATTTACTCAATTTCGTGATTACTGATCCCAAGTATACTCAATATAAGAAGCTTTGAAAAACCCTCGAAAGTTTCCACGTATTGTTCTTCCTTATTAACTATTCTTAATAACGGAATTTAAAAAAATATTAATTTTAATTCACTAATTCTTGTTTTAATATTAATTAAAATATACTTGTATTCTAAAGTTTATCAAAATTGCATGCTAATCTGAAATCGGTAAATGGTTTCAAAGAAGGCAATATTTCGAAACGAAAATTACGAAAAAGGAATATATATATATATATATATTTCTTTAAGCATATTTTTCAAAGTAGACACAAAAAATTTCGTATTATATTATGTGGAAAAGACTTTTTGACTTAGAAACAAATTTTGGAAGAACATTGGGGAGAAAATTCGAGAGCTGGGAATCGTTCTGTTTCAATGGTCACCAAGGAATTTCCATGATTACCTGATTCTGCATGAAGAATTGGGCTTGGGCTGGAAGTTGTCCAGCGGTCGCTGGATTTGCTTGCTGGAACATGGCAAATTGCTGGAGTTGCTGCTGGAGCGAATGCTGCTGCTGCTGGAGGGTCGAGGCCAAGGCCTGAATCTCCTGAGGACTAAGGGCACCCAAAGGCCCGTGCATTAGAAGTTGCTGGCTGACGAGCTGGGCCGCTATCGCCGCTTGGGTACTTCCGGTATTACCGGGATGACTTCCGGTCAGTTGACTGCTGACGCCCGAACTCGGCGACGAAGCACTCCCGCTCGTTCCGCTACTGCTGTTGCGCTGCGAAACATCGGTAACCTGAAGAGCAAACGTTTCCTTTTTTTGCTTTCTTTTTTTCTCTCGATCTCTACCTCCGTATTCCCTTTACCTCTTAATCCCCATTATGAGTGTCATTCGATATGAAAAATCCTCTTTTTTTGGCTCCATTTAAAAATGGAATTAAAAGGGGAATGTCGATTTCGTATTTTTTCAGACTTTAAATATCCGGTTCTTTTTTTCTTTGCTTCAAAAGGGCGGGAAAATAATTTTTTTTGTTTCTTTTTTTATACACCTTTTTTTTCGAAAAAAATATTCTTTTCTACGGAATTATTATTTTCTCGAGCGAAAGAAATTTTTTCGGAATTTTGTTTTCCAAAATCCATTTTTTTTGTGAAGAAAACATATTTTTTTAGCAATCGTCTTTTTTGTTTGAAAAAATGTCGAAAGAACCAATTTCAGAAAAAAGTTCTTATTGAACGAGGTAGTTTTTGGTAATCGGGGTGGGTTTAATAGCAGAAATTTGCATTGCTAGAGTGCAATTAAAATGCATTTTTTTTGGTTCCTCAATTTTCTTTGTACAAACGCATTTTTTCTTCGACACTTTGTACAGGGTTCTTTGAATGACTATTAAAAAATTGGTTGATGATTTTTTTGAACCCAAGCAAACAATTTTGTCAAATATTGTTTAAATAAAGAAATTGATAGGTGAGGGCATAAAAAAATTAGAATAACATATTAGAACCGAAACAGAATTTCTAATACGTGTTTAAATTCAAAAATTGCCTCCTGCGTGCATTGAGTGCAAAAAACGAAAAATAGACAAAAAGATTGAAATGCAATTTAACTTTTTTCAAAGTTTACTTTTTTTTTCAACACTGTACAAAAACACTTACTCTTTGGTTAAACGACTGGGAAAAAAGTGCAACATATTTTTTCAATTCCAAAATCGTTTTTTCATTTTCAAAATATCTTTTTTGAATATTCCGAACGTGTCGATTCTGCTCGCTAGTTTACGAATAGAAAATGTCTTTTTCTTTTTCTCTCTGTTTGACAAATATTGCTATTCCTCGTATAATCTTTATTGTTCGGGCGAAGACAAGGCGCGTGTCCCGGTTGCGAACGAAGCGCAGGATGAATGAAAGAAAATTCGAAAAGCCCGGAAAACAGGGTGGCGTTACACCGTGCTTGTGCCTCGGGGGCTTTGTCGGATACATTGACAGATGTTCTTTTCGACAGGGCCCGCTTTTCCCTTTTTCGTCATAAATACACGCAAGGGATCCTCGGAGCTTGCTTTTGGAGGATCTCTTTCCGATGCGGGCCTAAATCGGTCCGTACTCGTACGCCGAGTCACGTCTTCCGAATCGAAAGAAAAAAATTCCAAATTTTCGTACATGAGAGGAAATATTAGTAACTATTTAAAAAAAAAAATTTCCAAATGAAATGAGAATTTAATTGAGGATAAATTCAATATTAATCGATTTGGGAATTTTTCGAATTTTCGAAAATACTTTTTCGACTTCCATTCAATTTTACAAAATTTCATAACACTGATTATTCGAAAAGATCTTTTTTTTTCGAAAATGGCCGATTTCCATTTTTTCGAACGGCTGATTTCTAAGTCATCGTTAGAATGGCCCTTTTTTTACTAAAAGTTACTAGGGGGACCAACAGCTTTCTAGGGATTTTTAATTCTGTGACTAGAAATTCTTCAAATAATACGAGATGGTGATTATGGGAACGTGGAGTGACTAAAAAAAAATAATTTCACTAACCAGGTTGAGGGCTCCTCCGCGATCGGAATCCATGGAGTCGTGATCCAGGGTAGCCTCGTTACCATCGTTAATGTCACTCGCGATACTTCTGTCATCGCCGCTAAGTTCAGGTCCATCGACGTCGCCGTGCAGATCGGCATCTGCAAGTAAAAAAAAAGAGTGTTGCAAAATACATGTTTTTCACTCAAGGAATTAAAATGTTAACAATGTGGGTCAAATTGTTTATTCCTTTACGCCATTTGTTAAGATCAATATTTCCTGAGGGGGGAAATAATTTTACAGAGTGGAAAATAATTGAAAACTTTCAACAAATTTGTGACGATTCAAGTAGTGAATAATTGAATTAAGTAAATAATTTTAATTCAAATAAATTACTGTAAATAATTGAATTCAAATCAATTACTGTAAATAATTGAATTCAATTTGATTATTGTGGGAAATTCAATTATTAAATGGTTAAATATCTTAATTGTTATTATAAACTTATTGCGATTGAATTACATTAGTTATTGTAAATAATTTGCAACTAATCAGTCACAATTAACTATAATTAAAAAACCTTTTTCTCATTTATACCAAAAATTGTTAGGCATTTGTTATAATCATTTGTTTAGAATTTCTTGAATTTGAAAATTTACTTATAATGCACATATACATACTAGATGGAACATAAATAAACTTCTTATTTCAAAAGTCGAGATAAACTTAAGCACAGCATGCCAAAATGTGAAGAAACTAGGGCGAATTTTAAAAATCTCAATTATTGAATTCCATCAACTCTGTCGAAAACCTGAAAGTTTATTTTTAACGCGTAACATCCGCTTCCAAATGAATAAAAAATTCTTAATAATCACTAACTAAAATATCATTTGTCATTGGAAGTTTGAAATTATCAAAGTTGAAAATATCAAAATATGTCATTTAAAGTTTCACTGGTCTTGACGAATTGACGATCGAAAATTTTTCCGAAATCTTGCTCTGCCTATAATTTATTTTGGTGCGACGATTTTTATTGCATACTTCATTTTGAGAATCAAACTTCGAAAGCGCGATATTTCAAATTTCGTTTACATTTTTTATATGATTCAAAATTACTTTTAAATTAGATAACAAAATCTCACTAAAATTAACATTAATTTTTCAAACATTGTTGAGTGTATTAAAAGAAAATAGTGATCACTAACTTGAATTAACTTCTAATTAATTAAGCAACTAAATTATTAATTAGAATATCTAATTAAAAATACTGAATAATTAAATAATAATACCTGATCGAAATTTCTATTTAATTTGGCAATTAACTTAATGGATAAATTTCCTTAAAAGAAATTGTCACTCCTAGAAAAATGTATTACATTAAACTTTGTTTTAAATCATTAAAAGAAATGCTTTGCTTTTGACAGATAATGTAATTAAAAACTAATGAACCTCAATCTATTTTTTACGTGCAAGAAAATCGACAAACTTAATAAATAAATTTCCCTAAAAGAAATTGTTAATCCTGGAAAAATGTCTCAGATGTAACTTAAAAAAAAATCATTTTCTAAATGATTTAAAAAGATTAAGTGATTTTTAAATTAGAAACACGTCAATTTTAATTAAATTTTCATTTTTTAAATCATTTTGGTGTAACTTAAAAAAAAATCATTTCAACAAATGTTTTGCTCTTGAGATAGAATGTAATTAAAAAGTAATGGACCTTGATCCATTTGTAACGTGCAAAAGAACCGAAAAAAAAGAATCGTGATTTTCCCATCGTACAATCATTGTTGTTCTGGGCCCTGTACTTGTGATGACGTCGATGATGACGATGGTATCGTGTCGGTGTGCTGGTGGGTGTGCTGGTTGCGAAGATCATTCTCGGATCTTCGAGTAGCACCATATTACCGTTATCACTGCACGAGCCGTTTCGACTACGGCGTTCCCCGTCACAACCGTAACCACTGTTCCTATTTTTTTTCACCGTCACATCTGTTCGCTCGTCTCTTTGTCCTTCCTCTCGATCCAGCACGACGAATTTCGGAGCAATTTTCGCACGAGTAGCCCCCCAGGAGCGTTTTCCCTTCGCGTCCCTTTATCATCAGCACGAAGGGATATTATGAATCAGCGATTTTTCAGCCCTTCGATCAACCACGTGGCCTCATATTTCGCGCTCTTTATCAATGAATTCACAAAAATCACAGGCGTCACTTGTCACTCTTTATAGTCGAAAAACCAATTTTCAAAAATTCGAAACAACATTTGAAGTTCCGAAAAGTTTGAGAAAAGAGCCCTTTCGTGTTTTGGCCCTTAAGGGTTTTTGAAATTTAAGGGTTTTTTAAATTTAAAGTTTTTATTCCTTGATGGTTTAGGTTCTTTGAGATTTTGGCCCTTCAAGGTTTCGGGCCCTTAAGGGTTTTCGCCCTTAAGGGTTTCGCGAGGGAGGAATTTTTTGTTGTTTTTTTTTTCGAGATTTCGACGCGTGGGTTAATTTGCGTAGGGAACGGTCCTGGTTGAAGGGCCACGACTGAGTGAATGTCAGAGTGACGCAACGCCGATGCGCCCTACCGGCGTTAGCCCTAAGGGCTAACTACCTCCACCACTCGTGCACAGAAGCCTGTACCCATTGGCCAGACCTCGCTTGCCCCCACGAGCCTCATTGGCTGATGGGGGAAACCCTTCCAGAGGTGGTACTCCCCTCCCCCCACTACGAGGGCTTTTAACAACCCTTCGGGCTCATCTATCATCGCTCCTTATGACGGGGACTCCCTCACCACCTCTGCCCACATTTCCATCCAGTTCTCTCTTTCTCTTCCCCTTTCGCGCTGTTTTCCCTCGTGGATTCTTATCAGAGCGTCCAGTCACAATTTTAAAAATGATTTTATTTTCATTACTTTATTCTGTATTTTTTCAATTATTCCTCCATCGCTCTATAATTTTTTCATGGTATTTTTATATTTTTCATTATTTCTGGTTTACGTTTCTATATTTTTGAAATTTATTCTTGTTTTGATTTAATATTTTTGATATTTTTTTTTACGTTTATTATCATTGATTTTTTAAGTTACTTTTGAGTTTCTGTATATTCAGAATTATTATTTTTTTCATTCTCATATATATTTTTTTAATAGCATTGTTTTTTTAATGATATTTCACGTATTTATTCGATTAATGACATTTTAAATATTTATGCGATATTTTTTGTATTTTGTATTTTCCTACCCAATGAAAGTTACTTACACTTCCCTCGTGGATTCTTATCGGAGCGTGCGGTCACAATTTAAAAAATGATTTAATTTTTATATTTTTCTTTATTTTCGTTTTACGTTCCTATATTGTTAACATTTATTTTTATTTCTTTTTGATATATTTTTAAAAATTGTTATTTTATGTTTTCTATCCTTTATTTTTGAAGTTACTTTTTTGATTTCGTATTTTCAGAATTGATTTCGTTTTGTTCTCTTAGATATTATTGAAATAACTTCGTTTTTTAATGACGTTTCACAAATTATAAAATTTTACGTATTTATGCGAGGTTTTTCGTATTTTCTATTTTCCTACCCAATGAAAGTTACATACTCCATTTTTATTCCCCCATGCGCTGGAAAATACTATACTCATATTTATATCGGAGAGAGACGGAGGCAGAAATCCCCCCTCCTTTTTCCATCCCCCCACCCCCTTGAAAAAACCGCATGTGTGCAGAAGCGCAACGCATACTTTTTTAAAACTTTTTTCACGTTTTTTTTCGTGCGGGGTTGACGCTACATGTCTCTCTCTCTCTCTCTCTCTTTTCTCTCTCTTTCGCGTACCGCACACGCACAGGGTATAACGGTTTTTTAAAATGTAATTATTACGATTCGCCACAACCGAAAATCCATTTGTAGACGAGATTTATGGCTTGAAGCAGGAGTCATATTATTTCGAAGAGCGCTCGCAATTTCCTCTTTTAATTGCGAACTTAGGCAATAAAGGGGCCAGGCTTATTATCGCGGTGCGCGCTTGAATATTTAAGGGAAATTATAATCGCGAGCCGATGTAAGAGGTTTTGGTTTATTTAGATTTGTTTGGGTTGGTGGGTTTGTGAGGGAGGTGAAAGTGAGCTTGCCTTTTAATTTTATGTGTTTGGGTTCGTTTAGATTTGTTTGGGTTCGTCTAGATTCGTTTGGGTTCGTTTAGATTTGTTTAGGTCCGTTAAGATTTATTTGGGTTCGTTTAGATCAATTTGGGTTCGTTTAGATTTATTTGGGTTCGTTTAGATTTGTTTGGGTCCATTTAGATTTGTTTGGGTTCGTTTAAATCTGTTTGGGTTCGATTTTACGTTTAAGTAACGTTCGGTTTTCATTTCGTTTGGGAATGCTTGGGTTCGCTTGGGTTCTGGGTCCTGTAGGAAAGGGAGAAGTGAAGACGGTTTTTTATTTTGCTTGGGTTTGTTTGGGTTCGTACTCCCATTGGGAAAAACGAAGACGAACCATAACTTTTATTTCGACTCAAAATATACGTGCTTGATAAATCGATCAAAATAATTTAGGTACCTTTTTTTTTTAATCTAATTTTTCCTTCATTTTATGGAAGAAAATATTTATCTTATTTTCTCATCAACCTTAAATTTTTGAATAGATACTTTTCCATATTTTTTTTGCATAAATATTTAATTGAATATTGATATTTGAAATTTTCTTTACAGAGTATAATTACAAACTTATCCTCCAAACAAAATCGATGAATATGATTAAATAAATTAAGGAAAACATAATTCAAGAAAAACTAAATTTATTGAAAATTATTAAAAAAATAGAAATTATTCGCGATACCAAGAGATACAAATATGTCTCCACGGTCTGTGGGAAAAGTCGAGCACCGTTCCCTTCAGTGCCCTCTGCCCTAAGGGTCAGTATTAGAAAATAAAAAAAATTACGTTTTCTAAAAAAAAGCTGTTTTAGCATTTCAGCATGATCCTCTGAATCTTCTGTGGATACGAAAAAAAAAGTCGTAAAAAAATCTGACAGGGGGAATTTACACGCATACAAGTGAAGGGCAGTTAAGGGCGGAAAGGGGGGGGGGGTTTAAACGTATCGAGGCAGGTAAGAAAGACGAAGACGAACGAGGGATAAAAGTGAGAAACGAAAATTCAAACAGCCCTCAAAGACGCTTTTTCTTTCTTTTTTTGGGGCGAAATGACGGCAATGGAACGTAGGGGCAAGAGGAGAGGGGGGGGGGGGTACAACGTCCGTTTACGAGAGACTGCAGAATGTCTCTTCCCAGATTCTCGTCTCTCTCGCTTTTCTCATCTTCATCCTTGTTCACTCGTATTCATGTATTTCTCTTTTTTTTTACCTGGCCCGCAGAATCCCCTGAATAACGTAAAAAAACGGGCAAAGCAGGTACGCGACGTAAGATCGTGAGTTTTTCGGCCCAAACGTTATATTGGTCGATTCAGGAGGAAATTTCAGTTACGAGGAACAATCTCTCTCTCTCTCTCTCTATCTCTCTCTCCCTCGCTCCTAGCCCCCCCCCCCCCTCTGGAATATTTTCTGTGCAGTGGGGGCACAGGTAGACTTCTACGTACGTACGTGAAAACGTGTGCTTCCAAGAATATTAATTTTTATGTTCTCGTCTGTGTTTTTAATTTTTAATTTTTTTTTTAGTATTTTTGTAGTGCGTATATTTTTTAAAATTTATTTTTCAATATTTGTTTAAGTTTTTGTGTACATTTTTAACGTGTGTACTTTCTTAATATTTATTTTTAGGTCTTTTGTATTTTTTAATTTATACTTCATTCACATTTTTAAATATTGTTAACCTGTGTATTTTTGAAATATTTTCGTTATATTTTCATCAATATTGATTATATTTCTGAGTATTTTCGTGTGTTTTACAAGTATTTATTTTTATGGTTTTGTATTTTTTTTAACATCCTTATTTGTGTGTGTATTTGTGAGTATTTTTAAAATGTTCATTTATATATATTTCCTTATATTATGTTTAATTTTGCAATGCATATCTCGTATTTGTTATATTTGTGAATATTTTCAATACCTGTCCTTTCGGAAATATTTATTTTCATGTTTTTGTTTATTAAATTGAATTGATCGGCAGCATAGAAAAGAAGAACTGTAATTGGATATATTCGAGATAATATGTATTGTTTATTATCTCTAATAAACTAATTATACATTTATTTCATTAAATTATTTTCAATTTCATAAATGTTGTTTTTTACTATAATTTTTTCCCCTTCACTTTACAATAAAAAATTGAATTTCAAGTGAGTTTATGATAGATAAAATTGTTACATAAATTCTCAATTTCGTAATTCCCTTCGTAATAGATTACCATGATCGTTTATTAAATTTTTAAAAAATCACATCATTTTGTACAAATTCTGTATTTTCCTATGACTTTTGCAATAAATTACGATTTTTCCCATAGACCTAAAAAAAAAAATCATAAAACTGAAAATGAAATATAGTGCGAGCCATTTTCGAAATTCCACTTGCAGCCCCTCCTCTGAAGTATTTTTTCCCTTCATCCCCAAATTTGCATCATCGTAACGGCTGCAACTAGAATCGTTTTTTTTTCTCCTCTCTTTTCATCCGAAATCCACACTTTTCCCGTGAGAAAGGTGACTCCCCCCTCTCTTCCTCTAAACTGGTGGCACCTTTCCGGATTTTTTGACGTGAACGCGTTTTTTTTCCCTCTTTCTTCGTCTTTTTTTTTCATTTTCAGGTCCATCGAACGCGTCTTCGTGAAAGGGGGATAAAACGTTTTTTTTTTTTTTGGAAGTCGTTTTTTTCGTTTTTTGGCGCTTTCTCTCTCGACGGGTCTCACGATCCCAACGAAAATACCCTTTTTTCGGGAAATAAAAGGATATACGTTGCGTATGTGCTTCATCGTTGAGACGAGTTTATCGGAATGGGGAAGCGGGAGGGGGGGGGGTTGATCAAACGTATACCAGGTGCCAGGAGGTCGCGTTATAAAATCGCACCTTTTAGGTGGCCCGCGATAAGACGTAGAGTGTAACGGTCGCGCGTCGAAAATTCCCAAACTTTTTTCCAAGCTCCATCGTTGAACCACCAAGGGACCTGCTCTTATCTGTCTTTGTCTCTCTTCCGTTTGCGTGTTTTTTTTTTTTTCGTTTTTTTTCCGGCTT
>JAPYZJ010000416.1:0-45893 GCA_030522765.1 Ophioninae sp. B BG-2022a
ACCCGAGGCGAAGAACTCCCCCACGCTTTTCAGTCTCAATCGGACTCTGGTGGTCGCCGGATCATCCGGGTTCAACCTGACGTAAGACCAGACGCACTCTTTTTTCTCAAGTCGACGTTTTTTTTCGTTTTTTTTTTTTCGTGAGGAGCATTGCGGAAAGAACCAACACGAAGAAGAAGAAGAATCATTGGAAAGCCGGAAGAATCCGGATCTACCGGATCAACACTCTTGGCGCAGTTGGAAGAAAAAAAAGCTTTGTTAAATCAGAGCTTCGTAAACGTTACTCATTTTTTTGAGAATTCGAAAAGATTCATTTTGTCGAGGAAGTGCTAGAATACACGTGACAATCGAATCGTTTTTATCAACGTTGATACCCGTTGCAGATTCAAGTATAATCCGGGTATTCGATAACGACCGGAAGTCTCGAAACTCTTTTGCCAATATGAGGTTTGACCCATCGGAAAAGTGTTCGGATATGTATGTGTGCGCCGATACGATGATCGGAGCAACTTCGATAGGTTGTAAATTTCATGATAACGCGAAGATTGTAAACGAATTGTTTGTTGTGTATGTCAGATGGTAAAGTTGACGAAACTTCGCGACGTTGGAAATTGCTGATTGCTTCGTATTGTCAATGAAAGACTTCTCGAATATTGAAGACATTCGTGAAGAACGCAAGGGTGGGTTTTGGTACGCGTTGATGACGGTAATGACTTTGTTCAAACGGGGGAAATAATTTTTAACACCGACGCCACCGATTGGTGCATCATTCGGTATCTTCTCTCGCGAGCTTCGAATTGGCCCTCGTAGGCAGGAACCGTAGATGAAACGAAGCGTAGAATTGAGCTCGGTACACGAGGACGGAAGGACGAACCGACGAATCACGATACACCGGGCAGGAGAGAAGTCGCGACGGTTGCGCGTTTTCAAACGGTAGAGCGCACACACCACCGGGCCAATATTGTGTATTCGGTAACAAAGTCGGTAGGAGGCCAGTTTAGTTGGTGCGCTTCAAGTGCACGGACACGAATGTGCCCGGCTGTTGTTTCCCAGCACGTTTTCCTGATTCTTATCGCGTTTGACGTGCTTTTGACTGGTTGTACTCCTTAATGATCGTTTTTGTACTTTCAATACCTAGATCAGGTTAGCTTCTTGAATACTCCATTCGCGACGTTTTGAGTACTCCTTTCGAGTAGTCTTTCAGTCGTTCGTGCTTGGCTAAATCCTATCAAAATTCAATTCGGAAGTGAATACGGTCTATTGAAACGATGGAGCAATTGACAAAAACATTGATGACACCTAGAAAGGTTTGCCATAAAAATGCTTTCGTTTTGAAGTAGTCCTGAAGTCTGCAATCGATCTTGAATCGTCTGTGATGGTAAACTTGTGTTCGACTTGCCCTTTTTTTTTGTTTTCTCTTCATTGGAGATATTTCTGAAAACGTTATTGCTCCTGACACATGTATACGAGTATTCGCGAAAGTTCGAAGCGTTTTATCCTCTTTCCAAGTAGCAGTACGGTATGACCAACGCGGGTGAGAGAAAAAAATAAGGGAGATACAAAGAAAATAAGTATTTCCGTTGGTGCGAACATCCCGAGATCTCCTCCTCGTAAACTTTGGTTTAGCGAGGTGAGTTTCGCACTCGTAGCGAGATCACCGTTTGCCCGAGCACTTTCCCTCCGAGAGATCGTTTTTTTAACTTGGCTGAAACGCGCCGAAGGATCTTCGAGCGTCTCCTCGAACGGTCGAGAATGAGAGAGGGCATACACATTTCTCAAAGATTGTCGGGCTACCCTGGAATCCCCGACAAGTTCTTCGAATACTTCTTCGACGCTTACCCTCTTTTGCCTTCCCACGAGGAGACCATGAAACCTTGCGTTTGTCCTCTCTCGCAGTTTCTATCTCAATCTCTCCCTTTCTCTGTAAATCGCAATCTGCGGATCCACCCGGAACTTGGTCGAGATCTATGGGATTATTCTGTTGTGTAATCATTCGAATTGATTATGATAAACCGTTTTTTCAAAAATAACCGCAGCCTTGGCAATTTTTCGATAAACGTCAGATTCTTCAGAAATGATATTTTTATTCATATGTGCAGAAAACATTGAATAGTTGTAACGATTACTTCGTCCTGCTGATATTTATTACGATCGTTCAATCTCTACGAATCCAACTTGTGTAATAACTGATACTTGAACGTGTGAAAATCGTCAGAAACATTTGTACTTTTCCAAACGACCGAAGACTGTTTTTAAATCTGTTGTTTAATATGAACGTTCTATGTGGGTTGTGGTACTGGCGGGTCTTGGCACTGGAAGAATTCACAGATGTGCATTATATATAATCGTGGATCTTGCAATGCCATCACTCGCTTGTTGCCGAGTCAACGAAATACAAAGCCGAACCGTCGTCCTCGCCGTTGTCTCCGTAACGAGCCAGTCGAAACATTCTCATACCGGAGAGTGAGACGTAATCGACGAGTTTTACATGAAACAATAAGGCTATATATTCGTTGTATGTAAACCTTGATAATGCTGCGCTGATTTTCAATAAACCACTTTTACCATAACCAAATTTAGCGATTTATGTAATTGTCACCACGTACACTGAGCGATCGATGAAAACATAATGCAAGAATTCAATATGAAAAAAAAGAAATCGTCAGGATAATAACTATATAAATCCAAATGCCAACGTTCAATTCACCATCAATGAGAATTGTCGTTTGAAAGAAACTTGAATAAATAAATACACGATCGAGCTTGTGTCTGATTTGCTAGAGTTATTATAAATGTGCTAACGGCTGAAAAATTTGATAAGCAGGTCATTTTGGAACTTGCCAAGCTGATAGAACTTTTGATACATTTTAGTTTACTTATTGTCGTTAGAACGTTGCTCCGACGAGGAAAGTAAAAAAAGGAAACCAGCATGAACACGAGACAGAAGATATGCAACGTACGGGTGCCCATATTTTCACGGAGTCGTGCACCTGTCGCAGATAAAGCGACTAGGCAGACACGCTGTTTTAGCTACGCACACGTACACACGCAACGAAAGGACTTGGCACCGTCAACACATGCACGAGCAGAAAACAAAAGTAACCCAACGGATTTCATGGTTAGACTTTTGAGAGCTGCGTCGTTATGGTTGTCGACTGTCCTTACGTGCATGTCGATGGACGTCAACGAAAATGTTGAATCATAATTGGACACATCTATGAAAGTGTGTCTAATGCCCTTGCCCCACGTTTTCTTCCGTCACTTCCTTCCTACTTCCTCCTTTCCACATATTTACTTTCACCAGTCCTCCAATGGTTCCTTCAAGACCAGATGTTACTTTCGTTCTGCGCACCCCAGTGAAGGTAAAACGTTCAATTACGTGATCTGAGAGCGGAGAAGTTGGAAAAAACATAATGTACCTTGCTATTTATATGAACGCTGGTCATGCACATGGAAACGAGAATAACGCGAAGTTATAGAGCACAGATCAGTCAATGAATGAGATGCCACGATTGAGGCTGACTCGAATCGGCGCAGACAGGCTTTATCGTATTTGCCTTCGTGTACACAGTTCCTGCTCTTTTACTTTAATGACTGATAAGTATTATAAAGACGCTGAATGTCTTTAACAGTTACCGGTATTTGACCTGCAACGGATTTCACATCAAACAGATTCGACAGATGTGAGGCAAATGCTGTGATGACAGTTTTTCGTAAGGTGGGTTGTCAAGATATGCAATTACCTCCATATATATATGTATTGTATACATTGTACGTATTCGATCGAAATATACTGCAGATTAAGACGAAGTAGAAGTACCATGTTGCATGTGAATGCGACAGAGACAGCTCAAATAGTTTGATGAAGATTTCTCAAAGATCAAACATTTTTAACGTTAATTAAAATAACCATCGTCTGCACCCATCAATTCTACAGAGCCTGATGCTCGGTTTTATAAAAAAAATGTAAAAGTATATGAGAAAACTGAGTTTGAAAATTTGTGAGGTTAAATAGATCCTCTACTTCTTAAGAAAACCACACGTTTTTTTTACGGTCATTATCATTACAATCAAGACTTTTGAACGAAATACAATTAATTAAAGTATACCTCCCCATTGTTATATTATGATTTATAACATTGCGCAGACCAAACAATCGAATTCTTCAATATCACATCCTGATACGTCTTCCCCAATTCCTTCATTCCAATGAAATTTTCCTCTACCTCTTCAATCTTCGCGGCTCGAAAACATTCTAGCTTTAAGTTGGCACATGAAAATGTGTTCTACTGCAATAGATTGAAAGAAGCTCAAAAATCTTTAGTGGGAATTTCACACAATGCTCAATTGATGCACTTTCGTAGTCAGATAAAATGATATTTGATGGACTATTTTTATTAGAAGGGTTTCAACGCTAATGCGACTTTTTTGATAGGCGTTACAAGTTCGAAAAAGCCTTATATACTATATAAGCCTACACTAAGTATAGTATAGGCTATATTTTATAGTATATATATATAGACTATATGTAATAGTATAGTAGCTCCAACTTGGATGGAAAAGTCCTAACGTCCGGAAGTTCCAGGTACGAACAGGTACGCAAGCTGCACGGTGATTGTCTGAGATGATGATGAGCCTCGTCCCACACTGCGTTCGAGCTCGAAGAGTTTCTAACTGTGCTGCATCAATATATATACATATATAGGGTCTATATATATATATATATATATAGACACAATGCCTCGAATCTTGATTATGGGTCCAATCGTACTAAGAAATTAGTTCCAACGCTGAGAGGAATGGAGGCCAGCTCTGGTAACAGTTGCCCCACACTTCCCATTACATACCTGGTAGTCGATGAAATTGTTGTCGATGGGCTTGGGAGCGTTGAATCTTGAGGAAATTTTCTGCTACTGATTATCGGTTCGTTTCTCGAGGTTGCGGGTGACCGCAGAATCGAGTTTGATTCACACGAATCATCGTGATGTTCATGGCATTCCTATTTTGACAACTGTGAAATGGATATTTCAATAACGGTGGTTCAATTTCAATAATTTCAATAATCAGCTCGTTTATTCGGCACTTGCGGAGGTCTTACAACTTGAGGTTATTTCGAAATCGCCACGAAACAAATCACATTCATCGTTCATCTTTCACAGTTTGTTGCCAGCGCAGCTGTGTCCCTCTTACATTTGCGACGCTTTGAATTACCCAATAATGAGCTAAAATCTCGATCCGCTTTGCATCCTTCATCCCATATCTGACTATTTCTAGGCAGTTCAGAATTGACTCTGGCTCGAATCGTAAGGTCATCAGCGTTTCGAAGAACTTTGAAAAATCCACGAAATTGATCGACGTTTCCCAACCGATGTTCTCGTCTCATTTGATGACGTCTTCTCTACCTTTCGTCTCTTTGACGACGGAGAAGTTGGCTTAACGTTTCTAGTTGCGCGTTTAGTGAATGATTGCTCTCGTAATCTAAACATTCGATCGAGAAGCTATGGCGACACTTCAAGCCCAAACATCTCTCCTGTCGGTGCAACGATAAATTCTCCTTCGTGGTTGAATTATAAAGTGAGCGTTGTAGGCGTACAGAATCGAAGATCGGTAGATATCGGACTCGGGTAGAGAGACTACAGGGGGGTCGAAAGGATTCGTTCGGCAAGTCCCGAGAAAGGGTACACATTAAAGGGGTCCCTATGTGTGCGTGTATTTGCATTTGATGGCGTACCATGCGAAACGTGGCGCTAAAGCCACGTTAAAATCGAATAACACCCAAAGTATATATACCTCGTGTACATATCTATACATATATTTGCATACGTTTGGCCACTGCGTATAGATACATTCGGATATATATAGAGCACTCTCGCGGCCGCGATAACGGAACCGGAAGCTCGCGGGGCTCGAGGTATTTATCGAGCGCGTTGCCATGCCAGCCCCACGTGTACAACACAGGGTTACGTTGAATAAACGGCTCGCCGCCATTGATCATCTACACGTAAATTCGCGTGCCCACCTGTGCTCACCTGCGGGTTCGCGGGTGTCGACGATCCGAGCTTCCTTTTTATTTTACTCTATATAAACGCCCGTATACGTACCTACGTACACATACACGTAGACAAATATTTATATACGTCTTTCTATTCCTAGCGCTTACAATTTTCTGTCGAGGTGTACTGGCTGACGAAGAGACCATCCATACACGCGTGAAACGCTCGCGGCAGGCTTATTATTCATATGTATACTCGCTGAATAATCGAGAGGGATGACCGGTTAGGGAGGTCGTCGCAACCCCATTTCCTGCCACCGCAAAACCCCACGTATACCTGACTCGCTAGTGTGGTAATGACTCTACCGGCAACCCCTTACTCATTGTCACGTCATTCTCATTTTTATTCGGGTCTTCGAGGCTCGCCGATCTTTATGGTCCTGATGTCATGACTCGAGAGTCAGGCTTGTTTTAAAATATTTATTTCGAGATTACAAGCGAAGTGCATTTGAAAACTTCGGTATAGGTATCTGTATTTTACTTTTCAGAGTTGTATTATAAATATAGAATAAATATTCAATTGTTTTTTTTTTATGATTGAAAAACAACGAAGAAGCTGAATAGAGTGTTTTTAAATTGTATTTCAATCATCAAAAAAACAGTTGATTTCTTTTAGACGATAACAAAAATTGCTGTGTTTTTTTTATCATTATAACACAATGGGCTGAATAGTTTTTTTTTTAATTGCGTTTCGATCGTAATAAAAACAAGTGATCTTTTTTTATTAGTAGAAAGAAAGGACATGATTATTGTTAATAACTAATGTAAAAATTGGTAAAGAAGAAAAACGGTCTTTAAGATTTAACTATTACTACACCGAATAAGTGATCTAAATTTTGAGTAGATTTTATCATTAAAATGTCCAGAAATCGTGTACATATCTTTGGGAAGAGTTTCGCGAAAAACACGTTTAGAGTTTGACTAGCAGTTTTATCGTTGTAATTATAACTTATCTCTAACCTAATATTCTTGCACTATGTGTTGGGCTTTCCTCTTCAATTTGCGTTGCATCGAGCAACGGCCGATTTTGTGAAATTTTCACAGCGGGCTAACCCTCTAATTAAAACTTAACGTATGCTGCCTATCTATATTTCTTTCCATAATTTGCCCTCGTAATGTATACGGGAAAAAGTCACAAAGCTGAATAAGAGCTTTATTTATTTAAAATAATGTCTATATGAACGAATAAACGCGGGGAAACCCTAATGATCCCACTGCACGTAAATTGCTGTCATTTACGAGACATTTTTTTCAATGCTTCATCGAGACTGAAAAAAAAACCTGTCACAAAAAATAAGGGGTTTTGAAGTGGCTGTGCAAAACAAATTATGCAGTTGCCACCTCTTCGAACGTACACACACACACTGGTTTGGATTCATCGATGTCTATCAAACTTCCCTATGGTATAGGGAGAGAATTAACGTTGCCTTTTTACTTTTTCATATACCCTTTTTTGCTTGAATATTATTGTAGAGATTGGAGAACTTTGCTGATGTGGTGGATCTATTCTTTCGCAAAGTAACTTGTTCGTATCGATTATGCAATTAGTCAACATTAAAGACATTAATTTTTCGTAGTTAGGATATCACGTAAATTCATTATTTTCAACTGCCCAAATGTTGTGGCCTTCAAAGAAAATTTTCTGTAAAAATTTATGAGAAAAGTTTTCAATTATGATGAAAAATGAAAAAAAAGGAATGATTATAGAAAAACCGTGCATTTTAACGGTTAAAAAATTCCACATCATCATTATTACTAAACTTAAACTAACAGCTGTTTAATAATAATTTTTACGTAGTCTGCTGGAAGAGATAAGCTGCTTGGGTTATCTCGAAATTGATGATCTGTACCTTTCATAGAAATCTCATTTTCCGTGTGTACCCGATTTCGGAAAATAAAAATTAAATAAATCAATTAAATAAATCGTCGAGAATTGTCGGATGTAAAAAAAGATGGAGGAATGCGATTCGAAAAATTCTTCTTCGATTTGTATAATTATATCGCGATTATTCCAAGGACAACCATTTTTCTATGAGGTTCAAGTAAAGTGTTCACGTGTATGTTTCGTGTTTCACGAGCGGCGGTCGCGATGACTGATCGCGCAGTTCGGGTAATCGCGTGTATTTTATGTATCGTACAAAGCCTTGTGCCAAGATCTTCGTACGCGATTTGGCAGTTTATTATTACTTTCATTTTATATTGCCGCAATGATTAGATTCTTATCGATTTGTTGTCAGGCAGGGAACTCTCTCTCGGAGCTTGAAATATTATCGACATTATAATAATGACGCAGGTAAATTTTTATAACGCGTATGTCACCCACGTCACGTTAGACTTATGAAGTACTTTGGTGGGACTTGTGAGGACCGTGTACTAACTTTGACGAAGTTTCTAGTGAAATTATGGTTTCTTAAAAAAAATATGTGTCAGCTGATTATTCAAAATATTTTTAATACGTAATTCAACATATTCAATGCTCGAAAAAGTAAATCGTTTATTCTCTGGAATAACGATACATGTTGAAAACCAAAGCTACGTCATGGTGCATTCGTATGAATAAAATCACAATTTATCCCCATGTGATATAATCCAAGCTACGTACTTTCTTAGAAATCCCTCAAGATCAATGCACAGATTTAATACGAGGAAATCAGAGATATTTTGTGAATAATAAAAGAAATATTTTTTTTTTAATTGTTAACAAAACATCGCTGGTTTGTTTCAACTCAGGTGTGATCAGAATGAATTAATTCGATGAAGAGAATGAGAGTACCGATTTACACGTTCTTTCGAAGTGTCCTTGGGAACGGAGTTCAAACGAGTTACGCGATCACGCGTCCGTGCTTCCGGTTGGTGTTAGCTCGCCTCTGTGCTCTCCTGACCCGACTCGTTCCGCGTTTCCACCTTTCATTCATTCCTGGGGCCAACTCCCTTACCCACCTTGAATCTCTCATAGCTTGCCCAGAGCAAACCACGCGTTCGGCTAAACATAGCCGAACTCTCTGCGAGAGAGAGAGGGGGGGGGGGATACGTAAGGCAGCACTTTTTTTTGCAAACACCTGATACAAATCCATTTGGAAATAATTTTAAAAGTAAAGTCCGGTTAAATGAAACGAAGTTTTTATTTCTTACTTTCGATTTTTTATCAAGTTAATCTTGGTAAAAATGACTGTTGCAATGGCTCTATGCTCCTTGGTAAAAGCTGATGTCATTTACGAGGCTTAATCGAGAATAGGCATAAGTAGAATTATTTTTATAACGATAGCCAATGTTGGCTTATGAATCTGATTATAAGACTTCGAACCCAGAAATTTTACGTTTTCTGGATTGAGAGCTTATTTATAGTTTTTTTTATTTAATAAGGGTTTCATGAGAAAAAAGCAGCGTTAAATCTGAATAAAGCGAGTCTAACTTCTTCAGTAACTTTTTACCTGGAATGAAATGATTTGTGTTCCGATCGATGTTTGAAATACATAGAAAAATAAAAACTATGATTTTAGATTGACATAATAAATGAAAGATTAAATTAGAATAAAAAGAGGGCGAAAAAATTGTCCAAACCAGCTTTGTATCAGCAGATAAAAAATGACGAAAGTTGGGAAGCACGAGTGTTGAAGATTCACTTCGAACTTTCCACGTTACCTTTGCTCCAAACTGCCGTGACAAATTGCAAACGGGCAGTCTGCGAACCATCGCAGAACCATCGTGAATCGTAGATTTAAAAATGGCTGTGAAAGTTCTGTGAAGAGGTGTCGTAGATCGGGGACGTTGAAGATTTACGTACGGGTCATGCAAGTAGTCTCTATTCTGCCATCCTTTTCCTCGCGCTTAGTGGTATACTTACTCACTGCCAGAATTGGATAAGCGGAGCACAAAACTCTCGAATACGGATTCACATCCAAGTGAGGGTACTTCGGTAAGTCTAAGTGAACCCTCCAAGGATCAACCCTTCGACACTTCAAAGCGATAGTAATGCACGTTAGTCGACACACGTGTAGACCGCGAGATGTCGAAATCAGGCTCGAACCTTTCGCTCGTTGAAAGGACTTTCTCTGCTTTCTCTGTTGGAATTGCACACAGGGCGAAAACGATCGTTAAGTAAAAACTGGGAAAGCGAATGAAACCGATTGTAGAATCCGTGTAGCTGAAACGTTCGGAGAGATTTCCGCATCGTCACAGCGTGTCCTACTTTGGCTCATTGCGCGTGTTAAGTACTTCGGTGGATGCAAACTGAATTGAAAAAATATTTTTTGCGAAGTCCAGCGAGACGAAGATCCAGCAATACTGGGTGAATTCACTGATCGGACGAAAATGGAATAGCAATAGAAGGAAAATGGAAGGCATGGTATATGACGAAAATGGACAACATGCGATGTGGCAATTTGGGGCTGGAGACTGCCTAGAATATGATTAGACAGGGGAATATGATTATACTTGAAACAAACCCTTCATGGTTATTTTAGGTTAATTTCATTCACATTTAAGAATAACCGAACAGGATTCAAATATTTTTTTCACAGGGAAAACCATGTGCACAAGATCGATTTTTACTATTCTTAGTCATTGGGAGTATTAGCAGAATTATGAAAGCAGGATTTCACATACAATTCCCATTCAAATTATATTATATTCGAACTAATTCAAATTAATTAATTCAAATTATATATTTTAAATATATACTTCAAATAGCCTTATATGGTTATTTGAGATTTATTTACTTTCAAACTTTTTTTTAATTGCAAAAATCTGATGCAATGGGTTTACATGGACTTCAGATTTGGTTATAGCGACTTCAAAAGCGTATAGTAAATATGTTCTGAGCCTCAGGCCAAAAAATTTCTTTTTTGTGTAGTTGTGTGATTCAACGATAACGCTTGTTCTTTATCAAGGAAAGTCCAATCCTCTTACGATTAAAATTTCATAATTTCAGTCGAACTTCCATATAACTCTGATACATAAGGAAACCTACGAAAAAGTTGGTCTCGATACGTATTGGGGTTGCGCGAAAGAATCGATACGAGCTCGTTTATTTATAATATATACATTCATCATGAATATTCCAGGTATAGGTATTCGAAGCAAATATTGGCTTACGAAGAAAGGCCATCAATCATTATACCCAAACGTGCACACAGTTGTATAAACGATTCAATACCTGGATAATGTATGCACAAACGCTGGCTTTGAGACACTTCGTTGAGCGCAATCCCGTCTCACTGACGATAAGATATTTATCTGCAGGATCCACGCTTTTGGCGAGGACGTAAGTCGCAGACGTTTTGCCAATTTATTTATTCCCATAGCCAGCCCGAGTAAATCGATAAGGAATGATGTAAGTAGAGAATGATGAGGCAAAGCTCTTGCTGTACATTCGACGAACAGAGCCCCACGTTGGACTGAAGTTATTTGGGTTTTATAATTAATATTCAAATAGTGAAGAAATTGAGGATTAAAATTAATTTTATCAAGCTTTTACGATTAGTCTTGGAACAAAAGTTGATGAATAATTAACAAGACAGCGATTGAAGCTTGCCTCCCAATAAATATATCTGGAAATTAAAGAAAAATAGAGTATGTTGTTGAATTTATCAATAAAAAAATTTATCGAGTGTGACGGATGCAGGTAGTTATTTCGCAACTGTAAAATTATGCTCTTTATTCAGAAAACGCAACAACCATCGATGTATATTCAAATAGCAAAGCATCCAAATACTTTCTTATTCTTGTATCAATCTAGTATGTATTTATAGTCGGACTGTCCTATAAATGACGACGTTATTGCGAACTCATTGAGCTTACTCTACACCGATTTTTTCGATCGCTTACTGATTCGACGTAGGCTCTATCCATGGTTGGTACAATGCACTCGAAGGCTTTCGATATTCGTGAAAAAAATCGAAATAACGTACAGACCGTTCTCACGTATACGTGTATGGGAATAATGGTGGAGTATGCGTGGCTGAACAAACTGTGAAAGGCGACCAAACGTTTGTTGAGCAAACGTGAACGTCATACGCGTCCAATGAACGTCTTGGGACGGATGGAAAAAAATAAAAGAAGCGTAAAATAAAATAAGCAGAGCCTCCTTGGGCCTGCTCCGTCGTAGCTGCTGTCGTCAAGCTCCCAAGAATATTTCGCTCGATCGATAAGACACGAACTGCAGTATAGACCCAGACGATGTGGAAGGGAAAACTTTCGTCTCTGAGCTTTCTGCACCTCATCTTTTTTTCTTGTTTTTTTCACTGATTCAACGAACTTTCAATTTGGTTTGACTTTGACTGCTCCATTGCGCATCATCCACTTCTTCGCCCTTTTTGGTACCTTAGCAAAAAAGACATCAGGGTCATTGTCTAATTGCCTTTGGATTGATGGAAAAAAAAGAGGTGGAACGATATTGCATAACGAATTGCGATAAATGATCAATGTATTGGCCTCATTAGCAGTTGAGAGGCATTAGAGGTCTGATTGCAAAAGAACGGAAGAATAGAGTTTTCGTACGAGGTGAGAATAATCATCAGTATTTGCTTGGCTGTCATTAGGTATCTCGAATAGCGATTTGTCACCAGGAAAACTCCAGGATATCGTCTGGCAGTCGGCATAGTGTGAGATGATGAAATCCAGCAGGGTGAAGGCACCCTTTCGTCTATACTTTAAAAATATATAAATCACTGTATTTACCACCTGAAGAGGTCAAGCACTGCATCGGTAGAAGAGGGAAGTGCGTGCAAGGGCTTTTATAGCCACGAAGGAGACTCGCATAGCACTAATCAGACGAAGTTCGAGCTAACCCTTTTCTGATTCCGTGCGTTATTAACTCGAAGGGGTCGAGAGCGTCGGTGTTTTAACCCTTGAAGTGAGGCTATAATATCGTTGCGATCAGGGACGTTCGAATCATGCAGAAAAAGTGAAGTAGACGCGAGAAAATACCTTTTCCACTGTGCTAAATACGTTTAGACGTCTACCAATTTATGTCGTGACAGTGTGAGACTATCGACAGATAATAATACGTCAGATGTCATATTCCGACAGGGATGGTTTACCATTACTTATTCATCTTTAACGGCAAATCGAGAGTGAAGAAGAATCGTGGAAAAGGTTCACGGGATATCCATAAAGGCCAGCAAGTGTACACAACTTGACAAAGAGATTTGCTTGAGAGAGTCGAATCGCTTATTCAACATGTACTACCCTGTATGTTTCATACTGTTAGGGGAAACGTTCAAGCTCGTTCTTTCCATCCTCGATTACCGCGAACACCTCATGTTGAATTGATCACTCTAATCGATGTCCCTAGTTCCGCTCGTTCAAATTAACGCAAAAAGATGAAAAAGCCTACATACATCCGTACACTGTTGATAATTGCGAGGGAAGCAGGTGATAGCGAAGAGGCAGAAGGATAAACGAGAAGTGGGAGTACTGAGGTACTGTCCGCTGGTACCCCCATACGAGACTTCATACGTGTATAGCCAGGGGAAAACGGGTACGAGTTCGGAGCAAGGAGTTTGCCATCAAGACTGGTACGACTTATAGTACATTTAACGTGTATACATACCGTGCGCCCTCTGTACGGGCAAACTATTGATCCATGAGTAGTCACGCGATTCCCTCGTAGAACGCCACTCAAGCTCGTTTTTTTTTCTCTTTCCGCGTGGTTTTTGTTCCCCTACCACGCTTTGACTTGCCAGCGTTTCGCCTGGCCAACCCCTGCTAGCCACTGCCACGACGGGCTGACTTCGTAGATACCATGCACACAGTCAAAGTTTCCTCGCCCGACCAACCCACCCGTGACTATGACTTTGTGTATTCATCGCTGCGATAGTCATACGCGACGGTGTATAACGACGAAGGTAGTTCGCCCTTCGGCACCAATTGCTCCGATGTAACGACTACCATAGCATTCTCGACGACTACCCCCCCTTAAAATTTCATTCTTGCTTCAATTCTACCGTTTTACGCTTTTCTCAAGCGCGATACAGGTTGGTGGAATCAAACGAAGAAGAAAAAAAAGAGGAGACAAACGTATCTATCATCCAATTTACGGTGATTACGACACGAAGCACTTTTTAAAGAATATTGAGGGAAGAGATGCGAGTTGGCCAAGAGAGTTCTGATGGTGGAATCTTCAATCTTCGTTTGCACCTGAAAACGGTTGCTTCCATATCATTGCGTATCTTGATGAAACGGTGTACTACGTTTTAGGTGGAAGTTGACGGGACTTGGAAGACACGAAGAGGTGGCTCTCCGAAAGAAGGGTTGATGAAACGCACGCATCCGACGCGATCCAATTAGGCCTCTATGGCCGCACAAACAGGAAGAGCAACGGCCGTTGTGGACGAAGAGAAAGAGGGCTTGAGAGAGAGAGAGAGTGAGAAAGCGCAATTTGCTCAATAGAGACAGAGACGGAATGGATGAACCGGAGGGATGAAGGAAAAGGATGGAGACGGAGTGGCCCCGGGGCAATGTCAGCCTAGGAATAACCTCACCTTTATTTCATTGCTGTTCTATCCATGTATTCGCTATACCTATGTATCCATGTGTTTGTGTTGGTGGCCGCTTGCAATGTACACATCGTAGTCATCCTCGTTCACTGGCGCACACCATCGCCATCAGCCACCCTTAACTCACTCCATTTCCCTCGCTTTTATCACCTGCCGTCACCACCTATCGGCAAGAGACGGCCTGCGGTGGAGTTTTCTCGCGAAGGCAAAAGCGGCGAGAGTCTACGTGCACGCCGCGCCTGCTTGGAAGGCCTTATCGGTAATGGTCCTATTTTTGGAATCTCCGCCCATTCTTCGCGTGATCCACCTACACGAACATCTTATACTATCGTGATTGTCAATGTCTGCGTGTACGTAACTTACGTAAGTAAAAAAAAAAGTCAATTCGGAGCTTCACTCGCCGTCACAGAGCGAGCTGTGCATACGTGCGTTTTTATAGGCGCCCTTAATGTGACACAGAGCTTGGCCCTCCGAGTAGACTTCCCAATAGGAATCCTCTTCGAAGTGTGGTCATCAGATGCGCAGTTTCACGCTGTACCTGGTCGATCCATAATCGATGCTGATGATTCGATTTTCATGTACAGTACAGCACGCAGTTCGAGGCATCAATATCATCAAAAAACATTTGGAAGTTGGTCGATCATGATTTCCTAGATGTTGGTATGCCAACAACTATGAGGTTGAATCTGTTGAAGCACGAAACGAGCTGATGGCGTGTCACGTGAACCAAGTCTGCTTCCACGGACATCGAGGGGCTCGCTCGAAGAGAGTTGCCAGCCCTATCTAGCACGAAGAGGATAGGTGAGCCGCAGTCGAGAAGAAAAGCTTATCGATGCCTTCGTAACAAGTCAGGCAATGAAGACGAGGTACAAAGCTTCGGACGGTCCGTTTGCTGTACTACAGTGGAAACATCCAGTGCTGACGAGATTGAACTAGCGACATGTTGATTTCAGCTAACAATTCAGCGCAAACATTAGGATCACCATCGCGATGTCCGGCGCTTGGAAGCTTCCGCGGAATTTCGGTGAATGAAATTTGAAGTTGGACAAAAACACGTGTTTCCTCTGGAGAGTGCAACGGTGGTTTGATTCAGTGAAGATCGTGAGTGGTGGTGGAACGATCGGACGTATTATGGCGTGCGAACGCTGAAATTACGCAGTCGAAGCGCGTCGATCGGTGAGCGTCGTTGCCTGCGAACTCGCACACCTACAAATTTGTATTCCTTCTTTACAGCCTGTGGCTCTAGAGCCTGTTACCACAAGCTCTACTTCGGTAATGTTTCGTGGAGGGTTGATACGTTTCGTTGGTGGCGTGACTCGGCGTTTCAGCGATCGATATACGAAGGGGATAGGGGGTGATGTCCCTCCACCCTCGATTCGCCCGCCAAGAGTTCCCAGGTCACAAGAGAATAATATTCTTTGTGGATGTGTGGATCCTCTCTTTACCGGACATGTATGCAACCCTACTGCATGGTGGTTTCCAGACATTGCTGGGTTTTCGGCACTGATTTTTCGCATAGGTGCTCGGAGGGGCAAAAATTTTCACGTATCCCCGGATATGGAAGGGCACAAGACGGTGCAACCGCGAAACGGAAGGTTTCTCGTTTCGCATAGCTGGAAGTGCTCGTACAGATGTGGATGTATATATTTGCGGCAGGGCATTGCATATGCATGGACGAAAATATGTTTGGCTACTAGAACCATCTTTTCTTCGAGACTCGTTACAGAAACGCGATCGAAGGGCCGAGGGGTCTTTCGTGCATTAAATCGCTCATTTGCTCGGCGTATGCGTGCGCACCCCTATTGCTTGCACTCTGGTACCGGGTCACGCAATAAGCGCTACGAACCCCGAGAGATCGTCGCGCCTTACGGGCCCTTCGTCTATCCCTCTGTGTCATTTTCTTTTACCTTTGCTGGTCGAGGCGAACGAAAGGGGAAAATATAGGGAGGTGAACGAGCAATAAGTCCAACACCATTTTTTTCTTATTATCCTTTCTCGTCGCTTTGATTGCTGTTCCGTTTGCTTCTCTTTTTCACTTCGACAGAGACATGTCTTCCCTGAGTTAGCTTTACCTCGCGCACGCAACTCCCCAGCCAACGTAATTGATTACAAGCTCAAGGTTTTAAGTCAGTTTCTTTTTTAGGTTCGTATTACATCGTGGAGAATGCTTTGGTTCCGCGATAAAATGAGATTTTACCATCAGACTGATATAAATGTTTCGTACAGAGAGAAAATTACACATTTGGAAAAATCCCGATTGATGTCACTCGTTAACCGGAATTGAAATTTTCAGCCAATTTCGACTCAGCAGCTCCTCACAATGTTGTAAAATACAGGTACTATCACAGATTCAAATTGAATGTAAAATTAAATCCTACTTGGGGTTTACAACGGGAATAAATTCCCCTTTTCTTCACTTTGAGGCGCTAAGCAGGATGTCGATATACCGTTCTCGAATGCCACACGCGACCACGTACTCGCTGTTACGCATACAGACATACATGCACGTAAGACATTACCGACCCTCTACTAAATGTACAGAATGTTTTATAAAATCAATATAAATTATTCTATTTCTGCAAATGCCATCTCTATCATTTATGATCGTAATGTATTATTCTTAGAGTTTCAATAGCGATTTTTGTCGAAGAAAAACATTTAGCACACTCATGAAATGGACATTACAATTTTTCAAGATTAATAAACCTTGTCCATATAAAAGTAGTTTTTAAAATAATGTAAAATAATAATTCTTCGTCATTTTTCTTTTCACCTTCACGTTTTCAAAGTCCACTTATTCGTGTCACACGTATATTAGCGCGCAGTTCGTGGGTAATTGGGCTCAGGGTTATTGGGATTGGACAAGGATGCCTGAAGAGCTTGCTTTTAACGCAAGTGCGTACACAGGCTGTAAGAATTGCAGAAACAAAAAAAAGGGGGATACTCGAGAGAGGAGCACAGAGCATCGTGTACTTGTCATGTGTTTGCGAGTACGGGTGTTAGTGAAATTACAAGTATACCAGGAAAAGGTAGAATATTACGCAGGTAAACGCCGTATGCCTGGTCATATCCTCATTTTTCCTCAAGTTTCTTCGTGCACGCGCTTTGCGTTGCCGGAGACCTTTAATTTTCTTTTCCTTCTTTTTCCGTGCGACCTTTTCACTTTATTTTTCCCCTTTTATTCGCCGCCTATTTCTCCAAGCTTACCGAGACATACAAATGTACGAAATGCCACTTTGTCAGCTCGCTGGTCACACAGGTGCCACTTTGGAGCTGAAAGATCGCATTTTCCCGGCAGCTCCTCACTACCGAGGAACTTGTATGTTTTTGCACCCTTGCCAACCAGTATGTACACGTGTGTATTCTCGTGCACGTATCTCAAGAGAGACTGGTGTGAATTGTCGGTCTTTGTCAATGCTTGTGTAATCCGAAGGGTACCACGTACGTCCGCACAAAAAATAAACACGTGCGCACTTTCCCGCGTCAATTTACTTGTGCTCGTTTACTCGTATGTACATATGAGTTTTAGCTGATGCATTTTTTATGGCCCGGGTCGACAAAAGCCTTCGTCCGGGTCTCGATTGCTCATCGTCACGATTTGTACGACGAACCCTTAACCCTGAAGGAGATATCACAATTTCTACTCTCCAAGAAGAATGGTCTAGATTTTCCAGATGCAATATTATGTTCTCAAAATATCAATATTTGACTCGATCTATCGAAAAAAAATGTTTATTTGGTCAATATAAAATAGTAGAAAGGTTTATTTAAACAAAGTCAAATCGAGGAAATTACGATGGGTTTTTCTATATTTAATGGATAGATCGGAGAATTTTTCAATAACTTATCCATGGATTGGAAAATCAAAGGATCTTTCGAATCAGCTGGAAAATATTGGAAACATCATTGGGTTCTCTTAAAACAGTGTATTTGATCATACGTATGTTGTTATTATTTTAAACACGAGGCATTGGAAAAGGAATTTTGGTACAGAGAACGAAAAATGTTGCAAGTAACATCGATATTTTTTTCTGCGGTAAGATTATGCAATATCATTGTTATATATTTTATTGCCAGTTTTATATTTCAACATTGTTTTACTTTAAAAAGAATTTTCAAGAGTGACTTTTCACAAGGATAAACATAATGATGTATTTTTTATTTTTATGTAACAATAAGAATTTTTTCTTAATAATAATGGACGATGCTTGAATCGATTTATCACAGCAAAATACAGGAACAACGACACGTTGAGTTGGTTCGAATTCAAAACGATGTATCTGGGTAAAAACTAGTCTCTCATAATAGTATTCATCGTTAGGTATCCAGTAAAGGTAAGTTGAGTTCTGAAAGGTGGGTAGACTCCAAAGGTTAAGGGGGAACACGTTGGCAGAAAAAGAGCGTCAGCTGTCCGAACCATAGACCAGAGTGTCGGACGGACTGTTCTTTCACGATGACTTTCTAATTTTCAATTCAATCCATTTGACAGCTAAACACACGTATGAATTAATTTCATTGGATTGGTCGTTGATTATCGTATGGTTGGTGAGGATGTCGGTGGGGAAGATATGCGGTTGGTGACCGAAGTGAGGGCGGCGTCGAAATTAAAAACCCGAAATTACGACAACAGCTGTGCAGGACGAACGTTTCTAACGAACATTCCTGGAGGTTTTCAGGATCGTAATTTGGCTGCTCGTTTGTTGGATTCTCACGAGTAGCTGGTTTATGCTCCAAGACTACACTCGTCTGTCCGTAATTTACGAATCTTTTGGTCAGTGCGGTCATCCTCTCGCTGATTACAGAAATTCAAGAGATGAGCATGAGTTCTGATCTTGAAAACGTTTCATTGAATTTTTATTTCAGGAGGTTGATTGGGGTTGTTTCTTAATTGGCTACCTTCACCATTCTTGATGAACCACTTCGTTGCATTACACCATCTTTATTCTGTGACGTATATGCATGGACGCTAAATAAGTGCAGTACCGATTTCTCGATACTGATGACGACATTTTTGATCCAGAATCCATGTCTCTACAGATTTTCCTAAATCAATCGCGTTCCACCAGGATATTCGCCGCTCCCGACCCAGAGAGAGAAGCGAGAATTCTTGAGGTTTCGTGAGATTAGCGTGTACGAGGAGGACATCAGGCGTGACGCCCACCTGTCCCCAACGCAGCCTACTAGAAGTGCCCGTTCACTCCGATACTTTCCAGACTTTCTGGATGGTTACTGTTCTACGCGTATGTGCATTCGTATGAAATATGGCGTCCGTATCCCACCTCGTTGGGTACCAGCCGTTACAGACGATCTTTTTTTCGTTCCGTATCCGACCATTTCCTTCTATGCTGAAAATGTTCTTCATAAAGATCCCGGAGTTTTCTCTGCGGTGTATCAAATGCCAGGATGATATCGGCTGCGTTCTAGGCTTGATTTGAATTTACGACCGGTAGATAAGGTTCGATCAATTATGCGCTCTGAACGCTGCGTATGCGCATACCAAGAAAAAAACACTTGATGTTTCGCATCGAGGATAAGACCGAGGAGGAAACGTCCGAGGGACGAAGGGAAAATCACAACTCGAACCCATGAACGAATTCAGGTATAGGCCTCCTAGTTCGCTTTACCGGAGTCCGCATTGCGGAGAAAAAGTATTTTCCCTCTCTGATATTATCCTTGACCAATCGGCCCGAGGATCTCTCTCGCTTTGAAAAGCAGGCGTTGGGCTCCGTACGTATAGTATATTCGTGTGGGCTATATGTGCAAAGCACGCGACGCAGTGGTACACGTAAAGCACCGGCATGTTTTATACGTCGTACCAACCCAGTTCGCTTGTGTTACGAAGTACACGGTCGTTTGCGAAGAGCGCCGAGAAACGGCGAAGTTTAACGTCAGTGGGAGTTTTTCATCTCGTATTATACAGCACCATGGTATACTTGAAGTAACAAGGTACCAGGAACACAACGCTATCTTCATCCTGTTGCACCAACATCGCACACACGCCCCCCCCCCCTCCCCAGTCTCGCGATAGGGGAATACGATAAATGGCTTTTTCGGCGCCGATCCGCTAACTATAGCTGGAAAAATAGTTCTTGTTGGTGTAATCAGGGAAGAGACGAAGAGAGGCAGAGCAAAGTGTTGAGCGATAGTGGCGAGATGATACCCTGCGCAAGATTAAGAATTCATTTATTTATTGAATTTCGATAGAAATTTTGGATATCGCGAAGAGGTGAATTTTATCGAAACATCTCATTGTTGATAACGGTATAAAACCTATTCGGAAAATTCCGTGAAGAATGCTCTTTTTGTTTACAATTAGGTAGGTTTAAAATTGAAGATTATGTATTTTTTACATATTTTTTGTACGAAGTTACAACGGGTATGGCCTTATTAGGAACCGTAATAAGGCCCAGAAGTTGTTCTTTTTTAAAAAGCATACATTTAATAGTGAACAATGTTTTCTGAACCAAAATTGTTATTAATACTTTGATTATTGAATAAATGATTAATCAAACATTTTTGTGTTATTTCAACATTCATAGTGTTTTTTTGTACTCAAAAATAATTAAGGCGGACCTAACATGGGCACTCATTACTTGATGGATAAATGAATTTTTTAAATTTTATTGTTTACGGGAATACAACGAATGGGCATATTGGGCCATTTATAGTAATCGGCAAATACTTATGGTCACGAGTGAACGAGCGACTGCCGGTCGCCGATTTGACCGGTTGGTAGGATTAGCCGCCAGTTGCCGCCGCATTGCTGGCGCAGCGCCCTGACCTCAAAACACCGGGCACAGATCGATAGAAAACTTCCTTCCTCCATTTCTACAACCCCTCCGGCTCTGGCTTGCCACGGTACACCACGTGTATATCTACGTCGGTAAAATGCCGCTGCGAGTCAGCCTAGGCCGGTTGCTGGCCGGTTCAAGCAATGGAACTGTATTTCAAGCATTCGATCAAGTACTTTCTGGTATGTTCCAGCCATTTTGGTCATTTTCAAGTTGAATGGAAACCTAATAGCTGGATCATCGCTGAATGAATCAACCGATGAGTGAATCGGCAAAAAGACCGATGAATCGGTAAAGACAAATAAATGCGCAACAAAATACGTTTGAAACGGGGCAAAACGATTCTCGACGATTCTCCACGCTTGGAATAGGTACGAGTCACCCGATGCAGTGCCGGCGTATTTTTGGTATTTCTCCGCCAACGCTCACGCGATCCCGAGCGAAACGATCGTCCATGGAGTTTTTCTCATTGGCTGATTTCTCCTCGAGAAGTCTTTCCTTTTTTTCTTCCTTTTACCGTTTCGATAACGGTCGGGGACATTGAGTATCCAACGATCGAGAGCAATGAAAACAACCATTTCCCTAGGAAGACTACTTTTCGGTAGCACGGAGAACTCCGGCACTTCCGCTTTCTCGTTTTACCTAAAGAATGACGCTGGAGAGATCACGATCGGCTGGCAGATAGAAGACAGTAAAAAAACATTGAGAATGAAAAGTAACGACGAGATTTGAAGAAATTGACATTTGAATGATCCTCGATGATACTGCGCTCTTTGCGAGGCGTAGCAATTTTTATTTTACATTTCCGTAACGATCGTTTCCTTGGCCTTTTTATTCCCCTTTTGTTATTCTTCGGGACTGCCAGATCTCATTGCAATATATATATATACGTATATACATGTGTACAATGAAAGCGGAGATGGAAGGCTAATGCGGTTGGCATTTAAATGACGAGGGACACGATACGAGAGAATTGGGGGGCGAAGCACCGAAACGCGACGAAGCCCTTTCCGGTTGCTGCTCTTTCTCCTTTTCTCTTTCTCTCTCCCTCATTCCCTCCGGGAGACCGTTGCACGGTGAGCCCACAATTTTTAACCTTCGAATACTGCCCTCGTTTTGTGCAGTTTCTCATTTTTTGTTTCTGTTTTTTTTTCTTTTTTTTTTTCGTTGACGTTCTTCGGCCACAAATTCATTCGCGTAGTCACGTCTGCTGCTGGCCTTTTTGACGGTCTCATTGTCCTTTTATACAAAATAAATGCGTGGATATTGAGAAAGCTGAGCTTACCAGCGGTCGAAATATGAACGAAGCAATCGAAATAGGATCGAGAAATTTGATGAATGTAATATTCTTTTCTGTCGACCGAAATATATTGAGTGTTCCTCAGAATCGGCAGTTCAACCATCATCAGCGTCATTCCGAAACATTCGATAGAATTTTCAATAATTCTTGGAGTCGGTGTTTTGAGATCTCAAAGTTATCTGGTTTGTGACCCACTTCCAGCTACGAGCATTTCCTGTAGTTTTTTATTCTGCATTCGAATACATACTGCGACGAGGACGAAAAATCTCGAATGGTAAGAAAAACAGAAAGAGGGGATTTTGGTGATGTCGCCAAAGGGAAGGCATTTGGAAAACTGCTGGTATTTTAGGATAGCAAGATTTCACGGAAAGTAATAGCGCCACCTCATTTTTACGTCCGTGAAATATTAAAAGAAGGCCTCACCTGTCGACATGTCCACATTATTCGTCTGCATTTTTGTCAAGATTGCGACCAGAGATCGAATTGTGAAAGACTGAACAGTCGAAAAGAGCGTGCACAGCGAAATTTGAAATCTATTTGAAATAACGAATTGAACAAAAATGCACATATACTGAATAATATGAGCTAATATGCTTTCTTATTAAGAAGTAGTCCAGTTGCCTCCTTTACTAATAATCGCCTACCATCTCCGAGGCATACTTTCCACTAATTTTATGACATCATCCGGAAGCCTCACACTTGCACCTTTACCGAGTTTTTCATGGTTTACCGGATTGGTCTATCAGTGCGGGTATATCACGTATGATCAACGGGAGAACGTGCTCGAAAAGAAGCCGTGCCAGAAAAAAATTACGTTGACCGGATTACGATCGACGCTATTTTTTGCTCGAATTATTATTATTTTTTGTCGTGTCTCCGGAACACGTTAAAAAATTTCGTTATCACACTTGGACGATAGCTGATGATTTCTATAAAACGGATTTCGGCGGAAGGTTCCGGTTACGTGTTCGCCTTCGAATTTACTCTCCGAAAAGTTCTGGAAAAAAAAACGCAGTCTCACATGGTTTTTTCGAAAAGATTGTAGTAATATAAAACAGTTGTTACGATGGCCTAAATTCTTTTATTGAGCTTAAAGGTCAACATATAAGGGTCCTTAATCCCTCATATTATCCTACATGCCCTTAAAGACGATCAAATAATTCAACTCGAAAACCGAGTTCGTGTTACTGGTATCCGCACTGCGCAGTTAAATCCTATGAAATGGAAACATTTTAAAAATACGTCTACGTGTTTCGTGAGCTATGCGCTTTAACGAAGAAAACGCTGGTTTCGTTACGGAGCACGCTTTCGTGTTCCGCCTGGTACCGTGACGAGTCTTCGATCTCCAACTAATACAGCCAGCAACGGAACATCTCGTGGATATAAATGTAGACGAAAAAAAAAAAACAACCGAAGTCAGAACTTCTTGTGTTGAAAAAAGGTCGCTTTGAATATCTCTCCGATTTCTTCAATATTCGCTTGGGACGTGCCAAACTATTCCAATTTATAAGTCTTTTTTTCACTCTGCTCGTGAACAGAATTCGTAACCTAAAAAGTAAAGTACGGTTAAAAATTTGAATGAAATTTCGTGTTATAGTCATTCGGGTCAAGATCGTGCGCATGATTCAACAAATTTTTTGTTTTCCTCAAATTTTAACATCATCAGCACTTTTTTAATATTCGAGTTTTCTAATTCTTAAAAATTCTTAATTTTCTTTAAAATTCGTAATTCTTTAAAAAATGATGGTAGAGCGATTGCATTTTTGCACGCCACCAGTTCAAGACATTTTTCTTGGATTGGGTGTATGTCCTATTTATGGTCCTCAGAGTGCTGAGAATTGTGTACTTGACCCTCATAACTGTATTTCGTTCGGATTAACATACATTTTTGGATAAATGAAAGGAGTCTGCGTTTGATCGTGATTGTGTTCTTAGATGTGAGTGGTTTAGACGGATTTTGAAAAATTCGTTTTTGTCCTCTGAAAGGTGTGGCCTAGGTAATGAAAAGAAGCTTCGCGAGAGTTCTCGCTGGAGGACCTTCGCACACACGAAGATTAATTTTAATTAAAGCGCAGCCTGTGCTCACCTTGATGCTCTCGGTGCTCCTTACGCCACGTTATATATTATACTGTGTGGCTAATTGTGCTCGAGAAACCGCGTTTTCGTCTCGGAAAAAAATAAAGCGTGAGTGGGAGTTTGGATACTTTGGAATAGGAAGGGCAACAACATCTTTATATAAATACAACAATTCTTTCAGAAATGCGAGTTGTTTGCCGAATGGACTCTCGAAATTCATTTCGCTATTTCTAAGGATAGTTAGTGCTTCCATTTTCCATCGTAAATATATCGACAATTGAGGCCTTTTTTTAATATTTGACGATTATAAAATCGAGATAATTTTATGACTGAGTTTACGTACAATCTTGCTTTTCCAAATTCCCAGCAGTATTCCAAATATCCTTCCTCTCCTTTATTTAAGATAAATATGCAAAACCTGACGTGCACTCTGGATTTATTTTCGTCACGAAATATCAGCATAAGTACACTGATTATTCTGATTGGCGTGGAAAAATTGATCGAAATATCAGCATATACTGATTGTTACGTTTGATGAGAAAAACTGATCCTTTTTACGTGAATTAGTTTCGCGATACTTTCGCACAGTTTCACCCCACTTACCTTTTCAACACGACACCCAAGTCTTCGATATATTCGTGACTTTTGCGTGCTTATAGTGCACGCAATATGTAAGTACACGAGAAGGTGGAATCCTCGTCTTTATGGCTCTTTATAACGCGTTTTTTTCGCACGTTCGCTTTCGTCGGAACAAGAAGCCTTGACGCGAGATGCATAGACAAGAGTGGTGGGAAACGTGGTAAGTGTGATGAGATACGTGCCAAGTTGCAACAGGGACGTTTGGGTTCGTGCTTTGGCCATAGGATTTGAAATTATTTGTAACTATTTGTGAAAACGGTACAAAAATGATTATTTTTAAATATTGTAGTTGTTCCTTTTTATTATTTATTAATATTTATTAATAATTTTATTAGAAATTGAATATTTATTATATTCAATTTCATTTTCGAATCGAAAAATTGAAAAGGATAGTCCTATTTTTTTATTGTTGAATACCCTACTATATTTAAGCATTATTATTTTTTAATATTCAATCCTTTTAGTTATTCCTTCAAAATTAATATTCTTCCAAAAAATTTCGCACATTCGTGAATTGCAACTGCCACGAAAAATTGCAAAAATTTTCTAGCGTGCATGTTGTACGATAAATCGCCATGAACAAACAGAATCGTTGATACTAAGTCCTGTAATAACAAATGTACAACGTAGTTTCAAGAGGAACCTCAGACACCGAGATACAAGCCCGAAAGAACTTCTCCAAACGAATGCTACTTAAACGCGCTTTATATTCATAGCGGTAAGTAGAGTATTCACCGGACGTGAAATTTAACGTCAAGTCCATATACTGATACTTTGGATTCGCTCGAAATAGGATTACCCTGAAAATAGCGCACTTTCGGGAATGATAGCGAGCGCGTACTGCGCCGAGTAATATTTCGAATACGGAATGGTACTTTGCGCTCCGTTCCACTTGCATCTCCGGAAATACCCAACGCTCTTGTAAATTCATTTCAAGCACGTATTAAACTGCTGAAGCGTTTTTCAGTGGAAAAAAAAACGGTAGGCGTAATTGCCATCATAAAATCTGTTCGACAAGAACGTGTACGCCGAAACTCAAAAACTATTTGGAAGGAGACATTTAAGAAAAAATACCCATGTGCTATGTGATATAAAATGTGATGCTTAATTATCGAAAAGTGGTTCGGTCTTTTCGACCATAAATAATAGCTTTTATTCACTGAACCGATTTCCACCAATTTCATGACGTAACATAAAAACAGCTCTACGCTTGGACCAAGTGTGTTCACAGTTCGCTGAAACAGATTTTCATGGATCAGCCTATCGATGTAGAAATACCAGACATGATTGATGAGAAAAAATGCCCAAAAAAAGAAGCTTCGTCCGACGGAACTCAAAACTTGAATAATCGATTCTTATCGACCAGTTTTCAGAGTCCGTTTATGACCACAGTTAGACGACACTTGACCATTCCTATACAAAGCATCTTGCCAAAACTAATTGGCTCTCTACTATCATTTGCATTTATCCTCCAACCACCTACAGCGAAAAACTAACCGTACACGCTTTTATCAAACAGCTCGTAAACCGATGATGTGATAGAACAATGCGATTTGTGAATATTCCAGTATTTTTTTCTCTGTATTGGCTTCTTTTAATGGCACTTTCCTGAAGTTCGATTCAGCTTTGCTGGCTTTGGAGAACGAACAAATCCGAAAAATGAAATTGAGACAACTCGGTGGCAGCTTCGAGGGTGTTGTTTTGCACGAAATCGAGATACGCGCTCGCGCTCTCTGTGGAAAACTGGAGCTTTTATAATCCTAGATCGGCCTCGATTCGAGTCAGCCGCGTACCGACCTTTCACGATTGCCTCGTGATACAATGTGTGTACGTATAGGATTACGAGGCATTGTACTTATACATACACACATAAGTATATATATATATATATATATATATATATATATGAACATACGTATGTAGCGTTTATGTTACACGTACGTTGAGCTTCGAACACTGCGGTCGGTCGGACCACCACAGCGGCGACTACTGATCGCATAGGAGCACCTAGAGCACTTCTCGTCTCAGCGTCCACCCTTCAATACCTATCTCTTCATTTTTTTCTCAAACTCCGCACGAGAGAAGGAGCGAAGGCGCGCGCTAACCCACGGACAGATAGGTATAAAACGCAAGGGATATCAGTTACGACAAACCGGTTCAAGGATATATACGCAAACTTCGTATACCTATATATACGTATCATTTCCGGGCACTCGGAGCATCTTGTTTATGCTCACGTTTATTCCAGACGTACCCATTGGCCTCGTTGCAAAAATAGCGTTTTTTCCGAAATCCGTATCTTCTTATCTTCCTCCCTATGAATTTTTATTCGAGGATTTCAAAGATTCAAATACTTCCGGGAGTACCTTCGACTTTTCAAAAGTCGATAAATTGGGATTTTTTTTGTTAAGGGGAGTTTTTTATATTAGACAATTTTGGGAAGACGAAAATTAGGGTTATTAAAAAAAATTATTATTGTATTAAATAAAATAAATATATCAAATTAAATATATTATTTTATAAAATAAATAGAATATATTAAATTATTATAATGATTAAAAATTAAAATCGTTGGGAATAACTAATTTAGTGATCAATTAAAATCTAGAAATTTTAAGTTTCCATTTTACATAATAATTGAAATCAAATTCGACGATATTGGCATATAGAGTACTGAGGTTTTTTCAGTAACTGCGAATAACTTTAAACACGCAATATTTTTGAGTTTGAGTTTTTCAATAAATGTTAATTAATTTGCCGTTAAAATAAACCTTTCACTATTTTATAAATTTACATTTTATCAACAGCTTATTTCAGACCGTAAACTTCTAGTCCTCTTTAATGATACTTATATCGAGAGATCCCATTACCTATGTCCATCTTTGCCGATCTCTCATCTCCTCATCATTTCACCCAGCTGCGCTCTATAACGATGTCTGATGCACTCTCTAAGATTCACTGATGCGCATACATGCAAACACATTTACATGCAGTTCGTTCGGTGAACGTTTTTTTTTTTGTCGTCCCGCTCTCCCTTTCTACCGCCTCCTTTCACCGCCAGTGTCCTTCGTTTGTGCTCCATTCCCATTTCTTCTGCGCTAATAACGAGGACACGCGGAAAACGTTGCGCAGACGTTGCCATACACACGTGTTTTCGGGGTAGGATAGGAAACCCGAACTTCGATTGACCAGAAGCCTCAAAATTCCGAATTTGAATTTATCGAAATTACAAATTTCGTAAATTGTTTGGCTTTTTTTTGGGTTTGTTTAAAATCAAGGGTTTAAAATCATAGAACCCAAACAAACCCAAACAAGTTTCGCAAACCTTGACGAAATTTTTAGTTTCGATGAATTCAAATTCGAAATTTTGAACCATCTGGTCAATCGAAGTTCCTACCTCACCCCTTGTCTTCCTTGTATTGGAAATGGACTCGTTACTAATTGAACTATGCACGAACCATCGATCTACGTTCAATAAAAATGTATGCAAAGAGCCGGGAAACAACTACCGAAAATACGCTCTTGGCAGCTTAGAATTACCTCAATTATTGTTCGGCTGGATCTCGTCTAATCGCTTCGTGTGGGAAGGGAAACGTCCAATTATCCGATACTTTTTTTTTTTATCTTTCTTTTCTTTTTTTACTATGCCGCATTCGAGCACTCCGGCGAAACTTCTCTTCCGATTGAGGTTCGACCTATGAGGTGAAGCAACAAGACCCGATACACGAGTGCTCTTGTGTGTGGGTGTGTGTCGATGGGAGAGACCTTCGGGCGATTGTTTTACTTTGAGAGAGTGCAGGTACGATTTCCTTTTACTCTGTCACTCTCTGTCTCTCTCTCTCTTTTGCTCGTTCGTTTTTAGAAACAAATAATTCGATTGGAAATTAGTTAGAATATCAATTAATTAATTTTCAATTAATTAGGATATCTATTAGTTCCATCAATCAGTTAAGATATTCAATCAAATGGAAAATCCAGTAGGATATCAACTAATCAATGTTCAATTCATTAAGATATCGATGAGTTCCATCACTGAGCCAGGATATTCATTGAGATCGAAAATTCACTAGGTTAATAATTAAACCATTTTCAGATTTTTAGATTTAATATTCTTCTAGTTGCAGATTTAATTTTTAATAAAATTTCGTAAAAACAAGCACGATAGAAATTTTATTTTTATTTTTAATACCCGTCCATATTTATTAAATTTATTTTTAATTCCATAATTTTTTAGCATAAACAAAGGATTTTACGATTCTAGAATTCGTATAATTAGCGAAACGCGATTGACAAACTTCACGAGGTTGGAAATACCTCTCTAAGTTGGAGGTGGGGACACTAAACCACAAGGCTTCCTGCAATCTAATGTTTTCAACGATTAATTAGAAATAATTAGTACGCAATTTTCCATTCCTCCTTTCTTTGCATTTCTTTCTCAGGCTTGAGTCCTCCTGCTTTTGCCTACTCCTATCGTCCATCTTTATTTTATTGTGGCCTAGCATGTATGTGTTTGTGTACGTTTGCGTGTAGTTTTGTCTTTATCTCCGACATGCTGCATCCTCGAACACGTTCTAACGGTGAACGCGCTCACGTGCAGACACACACACGCTCGTGCAACGACGAAGAGTCGAGGATGTGCACATGCATTGTTCACGATCGGTTCATGTACACATATAGGACGTTCCATGCAAGCAGCTTTGTATCTCACCAATGGAATTTTAATTTACCTGATTCATTGCTTGATTCATTTACTGATTCGTTGGCAGTACAATCTGCGATTCGCTGCCAGATTTTTCACTTTTCATGCAACCTTAAAGAAATTTCGAAATATTTAAAGTATTACTGGATGGATTATCAGGCAGTGATTACTAAAAAATAAGGCTATCGTGAATTTACAATACTAAATAATAGCATACGCGTTTAAAATTACGTATAGTTAATTAAATAATATATTAATAATTAGAAATGATTATTTATCTAGTTTCAATAATAATTGAAGTTAAATTCAACGATGTTGACTTGCAAGTGCTCGATTAAAGTTTTGTCAGTTGCATATTTGTTACACCTATCCACTAAAAAAATGTTCTTTAATTGTTGTTTAATTCATATGTTCGGTTTAACTTATTATTATTAGTAATTGCATAAAGAGTAAATATATATTGAATTTTCCAATGGTTGCTGATTAATTAATAGTTGAAGTTAATCTTTTATCGTTTTATAATTTTATATGTTTACAACTACTGAATTGTTAAGAAAAAAAATATAAAATAATTAAAGTATTGTTGTATCATCAAGAGTTATAATTCCTTAATTTTTAAAGAATTTTCGTGATTTTTTTAAATATCCATTTGGGATATGGTATTTTTGGTATCAAAGAATGGAATGTCATGTTTTTCTTGCTGCACTTTCATACAAAATGAAGGAATTTAAGATTGACCCAAGAATCACATTGCATTATTTCGTATGTTAATGAAATTGGGAAAGGGAACGCGGAATCGATGGCAATGACGACTTGACACGAAAGGCACCGAATGTTACGTCCAAGGCCCTCGTTGACTCATCGTTTTTCGCACACGAAGGCCCGACTCCGGGGCCTTTTACTTGCACTCGTATGGGATTGCGCGTATGGCAAAAACGGTAGTCTACAATTTTCCTATTTCGTTACAGCTTAACTGTGGTTAAAAAGACGGGGTGGCTCAAGCTCCGACAATGCGATAATTCGTAGCAAATCCTCGCTAATTTACCAATTAAATAATTACATCGTGTGACTTTCTTTGCTCGCATACCGAACCACACGATTTAATACCAACGAGACTAATGAGACTGCGAATTGATGGGGTTACATTTTCCTACTATTTCCCGGAGAAATTATTCGTATCGTATAATTAGTCGATAATTAATTTTATCTGACGAAAAAATATAGGTATTGAGGCATCATTCCAGGACTGGCTTGAAAATTGTTGAATTTCAGGATTAAAAAAAAATGATTTAAAACAGAATCATGGAACTTCCTAATTTTTTTATTTAACGGAAAAATGATATTTAAAACAAAATAATGAAAAGCTGCAATTTTCGAACGATTCCTGGAATGGTCCCTTGATAAAGTGTTTTCTTTAAGGATTCTGGCCGATCGAAAAATGGGTATATTTAAAAGAAATACAAGTGTAACTTGGTCAACTTTGCGTTTTTCAATACTTATTATACCTTAAATTGTTCTTAACAGTTCAGGGTTCAGTAAAAACGAATAAAAATTAAAAAATAAAAGTTATAGCTCGCCAGATGCCTGAAACGAAATTTATGATCGAACTTGTCACCAATACGTATGATTTCTCAGATTGTCGATTTTTCTGATAATAAGTTCGATTTATTCTCACTACGACTTTTCATCTCCATTGTTGGTGCAATTTTCTTTCTCATCCGGTAAAGAACTATCGCAACGAATCGACCCTGATATTCAACCTTTTTTCTCTCCACACTCCAACTTCTGTCAATATAATTTCTTCCTCGAGATTTCATTTTGGTAATACATATCTCTGTGTGTTATCTGATTGCAGCAGGGATCAGGAAATGGGACTAGTTGAACGAGAGGCCGAGATGGAGGGCCTGCAAGATGCGTCAAGACCAGGAAGGTCGAGAGATCTGTTCGGCGTACAACTCGAGGTGAGCGACCGCGCTTGTGCGGCTTTTCTCGATGCGTTTCATATAAGTTATCCATAGCATAGTGGTGTCGCAAAAATACAGAATGATAGGAATTAATGGTGGAGTGTGAGAAAAAAAAAGTTTTTTTCATTATTTCCGGCTTGAGCATTAGGAAACGTCAAACTCACTATCGGGCTCTCCACTGCGGTACTTTGTTTAGAACGCACGCATTTACGGGGAACTGGATTGGAAATTGCCACTACTTGCGTACACGTAATATCTTTCGATGTTCTGTCGCGTGCTCGTAACTGTTCGGGGGCTGCACTGAACTCTTCACGTATGTGACATTATGCCATGAATAATAGCTAGTAACTGGTGCGATAAGAGATCGAAGGACGCAGTACTGGATACGTGGACGAATGAGGGGCTTGGAAAAAAAAAAGTGCTTTCTGTCGTATTTACCTGCAGAATGGACAGATCGTCAGATAAAGTTGCACCAGTACTGGAGACATCTAGAACGAACATTTGGATCGATAGCTGCAGTAGGTATATTAGTACTTGTCATATTGTTATTATTATTATTATTATGTGTGTATGTATTCATGCATAAGTGTATATATGTATAAATATGTGTATGTGTGAAAACTCATCGCTTATGTTTGATACTATTAGGTCCACGCAGGTTTGTAGGATTTTTAAAAGAGGGCTTAACTTATATTATATCGCAGTGGAATAAATTATTATTATATTCATATTAAAACACTATCACTGATTTCAATTTTCATCATGTGTCGTTTTTCCAGAGTGAAAAATGCAGTTTTTTTTTCAATGCAGAAAAACAGTATGTAGTTTCCTTTTTCAGTTTGACGAAAAGTACTACGAAAAGTCATCCATTGCCTTCAAGAACTTACGGTTATTTTATTCCATCGTTTGAAACATGTTCTGGTTTCGAGGCTATAAGGATGGTGGTTACGACCACAAAAGACACGGTATGTCATTTGGTGGGTACAGCTAGGTGTTCTTGCTTCATGAACGATCGATATCGACTACGATTGATGCGATCGAATTGAGCATTGAACGAAAAAGGCCTCAATTCGAGCAGAGATACGATAAAGTTATTCTTCATCATGACTTTGCTCAGTACTATGTTGCAAAGCAATGAAAATATACTTGGAAACGCTCAAATAGGAAGTTCTACGTTACACACTGTATTCGCCAGATATTGCTCAGTTGTTTCGATCGATGACTCATGGTTTGTCTCAATAAAGCTTCACTTTTTACAAGCATATAAAAATGGGTCAATTCGTGGGTACCCTCAAAAGATGGATCGTTTTCCCGATGTGGTATGTGTAAGCTGTGAGAAAAATGGAAAAAGTGGTGGCCAGCTATGAAAAATTGAATTATCAATTGGTAACCATTTTCGTGAAATAGTATGTACATGAGTGTTGGTGCCATAGTAAGGCCTTAAATTGCCTTACTATGCCTTAAATTGTTCTCAACAGTTCAGGGTTTATTAAAAACTAAAAAAAATCAAAAATAAAAGTTACATGGTTGCAAGACTACTATGCTCGGTAGCTTTCAGGACTTTTGCGAAATAATACTTAAATCAGCAGTGAATCTCGTTCCCCACACTTCTCATCATTTTCACAGCGAGATAAATATGGCTGAATAAATAAAAAAAGAGAAGAAAAGAGTCAAGTGCGAGTTTCCAGAAGCATTGAAGCATCAGGGGAGGGGATAATGTGTGGACGTGTGATAAACGAGAATGATTTAACGACTTGGAGAAAGAAATTGCGAGAACGATTAAAATTTCGTAACGGCTTACGAAGAGTTGCACACGGATCTATCGGTCATTGTGAAAATCTAGTTACGGTTGTGTGAATCCGTAAGGTTTCACTTTCGTGCTAATGACGATAAATTATTATAACAGCAGCGCGCGAGCATAGTCACGTCGACTCTAAGCTCCGGCAAACACTTTTGATGGGAGATGATCGCGCGTGCGTGAAGCTTTTGTTGCAACAACCAACGTGTGTTACAACTTCTTGACCTGCAACAGCGATTATTCCTCGCTGTTGGAAGTCCAGCTATTTGATTCCATCGCGAGACAATGAATGGTGGATTCTTTCTTTTCGAATCTTATTCCATTTATTTCAAGACTGATCTAGAGATCTGTTATTGCCACACATGAAAGTTGTTTCCAAATTGCAGCGCGAACTTCGTGTATGTATGACGAATGTAACGACAATTAACAAATAATAATAATAATAATAATCGAATCGATCGAGGCCTGTTCGGTCGCGCTCCATCGCGTTTGGTGGAAACAGCGTCGTTATTTTTTCAGGCCAACTGGGTGACTAACACCTGTGCCTCGACCGGACTATCACCTAGCCAACCGCGAAAATTGTATTTTCTAGTAAACCCTAGCACCCAGTCTGGATATCATATTTTTTTTTTGTACTCACGCCTCTTCGTGTCTTCATCTTTTCGTGGCGTTGTCATCCCTCGTAATGGTCGCATCAAATTCATGCCCGACATCGTGTCACGCCAGTCTGTAATTAGAACACGCTGAGTAATAAGGACATTCACCTTAGACTGTGTTGGAACAACTTTGCCTCGGTCCGGTCTCGGTCACCGTAATCCAAGTAATATGTATTTTGCAACCCGGTGAAAGGTGGTCTCTTCGTATACCCGATAGTCCACTGTTTGTCCATTTATATGTATTAATGTAGACACTTTCACACAGATGTTTATACTTACGTTCGAGCTGTAGACAAACATTGAAAGTCGTTTCGGCAATATTGCTCAGTCAAATGAGTATGGGCACTTCGTTCTTTTCAAACTACCATTGTGGTATTACTGGAAAGACCGTCGGGCAAAAAGTTAGTCCAAAATGAGGTAATCATACATTTATAAGTTTAGTTCATGTCGTACTCGAAAATTACAAACAGCTTATATAGTAATGACCTAACAGTTAGAGATATTAATTTTCCGCTTGCAATAATCATTGAAGTTCAATTCGAACCAATTTCATCATTTTTGTGTTTCATTAATACGTTCTGACTATTATTAATAAATATTCAAAAACTCAACATATCTTGAGTTTTATAATGATTGCTGATTAATTTATCGTTAAAATTGATATTTTACTATTTTATAATTTGCCTGCTAAACACGACAACGCAATGTATTTGTTTTTGTAACTTAGCCCAATCAATCGCTCGACCCTATATATTGATTAAGAGTTCCCGAATGTACTACGATTTAGTTTTATTTTTTTTCCAAGCATTAACATATCCGAAAGCTGTTTTGTAAAACAACTTCGGTAAAACTACATGTTTGTAACTACTAAATTATTTAATAAAAAGTTCTGAATTAATTAAGCTATTATCCTATCAAGAACTATCATTTCCAATCAAGAATTTTGGCGATTTCTTAGCATCTATCCAATAATACTTTGAACACACATTAGCCAATGTCTTTCGTGTAAAACGTTTCCATTAGCTTTAACCAATTTTATGTGAGAGGCTGTTATAACGAGAGCAATAATAATTACCTCATCAAACACTTCGATCACACGATGTTACAACGTCGTTCTTTTCGTAGGTGTCGATACGTCATTCACGTTCGACATTCTCGTCTGAACGAATTGTAGGGACAATAACATTGGCGACACGGCGGAAATTTCGTTGTGACAGCTATACAAAGTGACTGAGCGGGCCATATAAAAGAAAAAAATCGTTTTCCCCCTCGTGTATATCCATTTGTCCTCTCCATGTCTCAATATTGCAAACGTCATCAGGTTATCGTACGATCTGCAGAATTTCGACCGCTGTAGGAAGGACAAAAGAATTGTCTAGTGGACAAGGGAGAAGAATCAGCGAAGTGAACACAACGATATTGATTGTTGGGAGGGCAAGAAGATTGTGCCAGGAAAATGGGACATCGGTTTGGTCGGAAAAGGTATATAGTGCAAAAAGTTTTTCGCAAATCGTTTTGATTGGAAAAACATGACAGAACTGAGATTTACGAGAATTTGAAGTGAGATGCCAAACTCCTCGATCTCATCGTTCCAATTAACCTGAAACTTTGCACAGATCTTCAGTTGAATATTTTACAGAATTTTCGAAAAGGATTTTTGGCGACGAGCAATGCTTTTCGAGATATACAATTTTTAATTTTGTTGTGCACATTTATATGCCAGGTGTTATAGATGCGAGCACATCTATATCACCCGGCATGGTTGATCGATACTCCCATTCGTCCGGCTTCAGTGGACAGTGTTCGCCCGTATGTGTAGATCGCCCGCCATATCAAGTCGGTTTGTTTGCGTTTGTTTGGGTTTGTCTGGATTTATATATGCTTGTTCGGTTCCTCAGCAGAGTAATAAGCGCAGAACAAAAAATCATGCGAAATTCAAAATCTCAAATAATACGGCTGATAACCAAAAATCCTTCCAGAGGTTCTTTTAGAACATAAAAAGATCGGTCTGTGGAAAATTTCAGCTCGATAGGCGGCAAGATTTCGGAACTTTATTCATCTTCTTTCCAATGCAGCAAAAACTTGAATGGCACAGGACGAGTATCAACGACGGATCTTTTCGCATCGCTTTGGGTTTGCTGTTCATTGGCTACGTCCATTCGCTACCAGGATAGTGGAATTGACCGCAATAACGTTTGGTGTAAACTGTGCTCGAAGCGTTCTCTTCATCGCTGTCGTTTTCTAAAGATGCGTTCTTTTCGTTTCACTCCTTCATTCTTGTTCTTCCGTGTCGCTCGTGGAAGCGAAAATGCAGGGAAGAGCTTGAGGCTCCGCTGAATGGAGAAGAGAGGCGAAAACCTCCGTGAGCAGAATTGTTCCCACGGATAATCGCACACAGTGCAATGCAACACGTGTAACAACGTGCGCCTACGTGGAACGACTGCACATCCAGTCGGAGAACGTACCCTGAGTACATCTTTTCCTAGACAACAAGCGAGCCCTCTTATAACAAACTCTATTGCATGATGTGTGTGTGTTTGTGTATGCGTTTCCCTGGATATGAAAGCTGTTGCAATCCCGCCGCAGCTCGTGTGTATTGCGGAAGGTCGCGTACCCGCATCGTTGCACTTGGTCGCGTTGCATGCTGCGTACACATCCTTTTAACAATGACACAACTCCCAGCTAACGCAATGGGGATTTGACACATTGACGTACCTATTCGCGTAATTCAAGGGTTTACATGGGATTCGAGACAAATGGTTGGTGTACTAGCAGTTTCTGCATCGTTTAGTGCACTTACCGCCGAGACGTTGAACAACTCACTATTCGAATTCTTTTGTTTATTTTTATCTATATTTTTACAAAGCTGTTAACGTTTTTTTTTTAAATAAATTCAACTAGGCAACATTAGGGTTTGGAATTACATGAAATAAAAACTCGATAAAAGAAATAATTTTGATATACACATAGTGGAGTTATTTGAAATTTACGTATAAATAAAGGCAGTAGGAAATTAAACCTGTGCTATCACGAACTACAATCCGTTATCGTGTTTAATTGTTTTTCATAAAATTTTCAACGTTGTCAATCTGAGGAAGAAAGAAACTGGAATCAAAACTTTGATTAAGTATTTTGTTGAATCAAATTTCTGAGTTATTTCTGGACGGAGCAATTGGGGAACAAAGAGTATCGGGTAATGAATACACAAATATGCGTATTCAATTGATCAAAGGGAATATCAACAATTTTATTATCAATAAAAAACCAACATTAGGGTTTTGCCAATGAGACAGATAAATCTACTATGAACTTGAGAGTAAATGGGAATGGTGGAAAAATCGCTGAGCTGTACCGAGCTGTCATTTACTCTATACTCTGTCGTTCATAGCATTTCCATTAGAACGAATAGCGTTAAGTCCAATAGTAATTTTTCTTCCTTAAACCGAAACGAATCCGACTGAAGTTTAAACAATATCAACCTGTCAGTACCAATGACGGTAGTTTACTCAGAAAGTAGTTAACTGCAACGGGTTATTGAGGATGGTCAATTATTGCAATAGCGATGTCCATTAACGTGGGGCATCAAAGTTGGTCGAGGTAGGAAATGGCAGGGTTGAAAGAAATATTCTTAGTGCACGTAAAGTGCCGTTCAGCTCGGGTTGAATGGATCGGTACGGCCTTGTTCATCCGTATATTCCTAACCATACACACATTCCTACCTTCTTCGCCTGGAGCCGGCACGGAGAGAACGATAGAAAGAATGGGAAAGAGTGTGGAAGAGAGAATAAGAGAAGGAGAGAGAGGGGAGGGGGAAAGGAGCTATAACGTGATCTGGATACGACAATTGCTGGCGTGACGCGTGAATTCGCCCCTATCATTGTGACGCGATCGACGAACCTCCTTCAATACACTATGTATACACCCCTATATCGTCATGGGCTATTTCCTCCGATCGTTGAACGCACCAGGCGCAAAGCTCGTTGTTTTACTAGATTGCATACTCTGCTGTAATATGGTAGACATCAAGTTCATACGAGAACTAATAATAATAAAAACACCTTTTTCATATGTATGTATATAGGGTGAATCACGAGAAACGGAACATCTGAATATCTCTGCTAGATTTGAAACTACGAAGTAAGTGGATATGGGATTCCGAATGGTTTGGAACGACGCAAATAGTTATTGCAATATTTTTTTTTAGGTGCGTGTTTTTCGAGGATACTTTTTTTTAAGACCTATAGCAACCTGCCTACAGGACAGGAATCAAAGTACTGTTCTCTCGATGAAACTGTATCATGATTGGAGATGATTATGGAAGGAACCAAAAATCCATCAGGTTTTACGTGTTTTCTTTTTCAGGCCGAAAACTTTTCAAACAGCCTTCCTATTTCTGATTTTCAAATCTGAGACATCAGAGATGTTCTGTTTTTCGCGACTCACTCTGTATATATGAAAAGTTGCCCACAGAAAATTACGGTCTCCTGAGAATAGAGTAATAGTGAAAAGGATATAGCCCTAGAGACGCCAAAGAATTACTGATCGAACGATTGTGAATAAACGTTTCCGGTGGTACATCAAACAGTCATTAACGTTCACAGTCCTTCCAGCCCTGAATTTTCAACTTCGCATCACGATGATTGTTTTCTTTCCAATTGAATATTCGAAAAAAGTATGGCACTGAGTTTCACGAACGTTAAAAAATATGACTGACGTTATGAGGAGTAATGGCTCCAATGGAGCAATATTCATAAATTCTTTCCGAGCTATTTAAGCGACGGATGATCAAAGCCAGCGCTGGTGCAAAGTGGACCGAGACGTGTGCGAGAATCGAGCGGACCGAGATGACGAGGTGAACGTAAACGCGATCCGTAAATTTGCTTTTCCTTCAACTTTCGTGTACTACTTAACAGTACTTCTCTACTTTATTATGTAGCACTATGAAGCACTCTTGTGATCCTCGGGTTACGCAATTCTCCCGGACCCCTAGATTATCCACTTTGCCTCCATAATTGTAGCCTGATTCCTTCGACTTGACTTGATTTACCACTTAATTACAAGTTTACTAGTGCGAAGAAACTGTGCTTACCTGTTTTGTCGATAAGACGTGGAAACCTGCTCAGTTGTACGGCAAATCATATTTCCTTCCTCTCTCTCCCTCTTTCTTTTCACTCTCCCACATACCTTTTTAAATAATTAATTTTCACAAATTAACAGCGAGAGCTTATACAATACCCCAATACGTTACTGAATGATTGCTGATTCAAATCTCTCCTTTCTCTCTTTCAATTTTGAATAAAATAGAGCCCGAAAATTTCCGGCAAACACTTTTTTGTCAGCAAGAAATTTGATATGTGCAATATTTCGAAAAAATGTTCTTTAGACTTCGAACAAATTGAATTTCAAGCTTGCTCATAGAACTTCTTCATAGATGTGTTACCAACTTAAATTATCATTTTTTTAAATTCCTTTTTTCTTATTAATAATATAAAAGACGAGTTAGGGCCATTGTCCCATCTAGCCCATAGTTACAACTTAAATTAGACGCGAGCAGTTCTGGTAACGCCATCTGTCGGAAAAGATCGAGAACGTATCAAACGTCCAAACAGTAGGAGGGAAGGTGAATGGTCGTACGGTGGACAACAGGGATTATGACGTATGTACTATAATGGCATGAGATTCAACGTTGAAAACGTACACGTTAGGTTAATCCGCATAATCCTATCATTAAAATCCACTTTGCGGGGTGAACAAAGTTGGAATTCTCCCTAGGGACAGATAACAAAAACGGTAGAAAAGAGAAAAACACTTGCAGCACATTGAACGTATAGCTCATTGTACATCGAGTATCATCAGAATGTATTTAATATCTTGACATATATTCGGTGGAGTTTTCCATGGGAAAAAGAGTTCAGAGGCAGTTCGGTTTTGTGTGGCTTTCAGGTTCTATCATTAGTACATTTCATCAGCACGTAAAAGTCTCGTTGAGGCGGTAGGATAACTACGCCACAAAGTGGGAGTCCTGTACGTGGTGTGAGAGGCTATGGATTTCCATAATATCGCAATAATAAGTCAAAGAACCACGGAGGAAGACCGAGTTGCAATGGCTTTCAACAATTACCCTGTCGGCACTCCAGACCTCTTACAGTTGCAAATTCCTTCAACGTTTCTTCCCTTTTCTCGTACAAGAGCAGAAACGAGGACCTGAGGGACTATAGGTTTCTTTACACTTTTAATAAGTGTATATATATTCGTAGGAGGTATTAATAGTTGTACATATGTATGTTGAGTTGGTTTTTCAAGAACTCTGTCTCTTTCTTCCTGGCTGTCTCTCTTCTTCGGTACATCGTCCAAAAATCTTTTCTTGTTGAAAATATTGGCTAGATCATTATCACCGTAATCAGGAAAATTGATTATGCTCATTTGACTGGTCATTGGTGACGTGCATGATAGCTAGTCAAATGAAAATATCACTATAAAACATTTTCAGACACCCCTAGAACATCGAGAAACGTAATGTGATAAAGTACAAGTTTTTGTGTCCAGAAAAGTCCTTTGCTTAAAAAATGTTATAAATTATCCAAAGAGGGCGACTCTGCACTAAAACTATCATAACACCGTCAAATTTCGAAATTTTCATCAAATCTTTTTTGTAAATTGAATTGAAGATCCTCACCCACCTCAAAGTTTAGTAAAGTTAAGATCGTAGCACATCTTGAAATTACACGAAGGAAGGGTTGTAAAAAAAAGATTTGTAATTTTGCTTTTTTCAAGCTCACGCAGATCGCATGAAACCGTGAGTTTTACAATTATCCGTGTCGTTCCCCGATAGGTAACTTGAGTTTTTAAACACATGTATATACCTATCGTTTGTAGCTATTAAGGGTATGTAAAATATCGACGTAACCTCTAAAATTTTGAAAACCAGTTTTATCATAGTAATTTACATTGTTTTGGTCAAACCGAGCATCAGGCTCCGAAAAATTTATAAACGCAAAGCTTGGTCGTTAAATTTAATGTTGGGAACGTTTAATCATTGAGCAATCTCAGTAAAACAATTTTACCTATATTTCTTGAATTCATATATTCAATTTGTATAGAAATGTTAATGTTTTTTCAATACACACTATTCCCTTTTCAATATGCACGAAGGGGGCAAAAATGGAAACTGTTAAAACTAGAAGCTGAGTGACCTTCACCCTCCTATTATAGCTTTCAATTATCAGACTATGAGTCATTTAGTGCACTACTCGACCGTATCAAAGAGAAAGCAATAGCGGGTTTCCGTAATGATCAACCGTGAAGCCTTAATCCAACCCCGACTGACCCTCTGTCGGTAAGGTAGAAATTTAATACCAGTAGCGGGTAAAATGTTCCCCTGCAACGGAAAAAATTACGTCTCAAACGAATTGGGTAATGTCGAAATGGACGTACATTGCAAACTCCATCTGTCATCGATCTTCTGTACTATTTCAACCGCCAGATTTTCGGACGATAACTCAACGGCGGATATTGTCGACGAAGGGTAAACTACTGACTGGCAGGAATCTCCGAAGACTTGAAAAAAACTTTACCAATCGTTACTCAAGAGCGATTCAAAGGTTCGAAGAACCATCGCAAGATTTCCCGCTCAAAATACAAATACGTTTTTTTTTCACCGATGTTGCAGGTGACTTCATTGCTGCTGGAAGGCGAGAGAAGGAAACTCGCGGTTCTCCAGCGCGAACTCCAAGTCGCGCTAGCCGAAGGCGGAAGCGTTAAAGTAAAGGAGAAACAGCGCCAGGAACTAATTCACGCGATATCGTGAGTTATTATGAAACTTCCTGATGAACTTTTGATAAATTAATTTTCCTCTTGCCTGCTCCGACGCCAAGTTTCCCGCCGAGATATTCGCCTCAAAATTTAATCATGAATAATGAATCCTGGTATAACCCGTGCGAGCGGATGTAAATGCGATCCGAGCTTGTCAGCCACGTTCAAAATTATCGTAAATATTTCGAGTGAGCGATACGACTTCATAATTTGTGGATTATGGAAATCGACGAGCAAAAACAAAAAACAAACGAGTGAAAATAAAAGAAAAGCGTATGGCAAATATTTGAATGACAACTCCAGGCCAAACGAACGTAAAATTGTTCGCGTAAAAAAAAAAATCACTGTACCGGAGCACCCGTTGAATCTCGCAATTTTCGACTTTTTGACTGGCAGTCCAAAGTCCGCAATAACGCGGATCGAGAACGAGCTTAACGCTACGCCGGGCACACCGACCGTAGAGAACGAATAAATTTAATTCACACAGCACGAGGAATCTCGGTTGGGGTAGTAGTACGAGAGAACGATGATATCACTCGCGCGTGGCTGGCACCGGTGGAACGAGGGAAAAGTGTTCACGTTTCCCCGTGATGCTCAGGCACTATGATTATTTTTTTTTCCACTTTTTTTCGGGAAGTAAAGCCGACAGCAGCAAATAATCGTGATATAGCTTACACGAGTATACAACGTTGTGTGCTAACTGGTTGAACCGCGTGATTATGGGACAGACACGTTTTGGGTCATGCGCCAAACCTCTCGCGATTTAACGTTTTTTCCCCCTCTTTCTTCTTAAAAAAAAAAAAGAAAAAAACGAAATACCAAACGTTCGCGCAACGAGCAGGGCGAAGCATTTCGGGAATTTCACGACGCAGGAAATATTTTGTTTTATGTTTTTTTCCTGTCGCATACGTTGATGTCGTTTTTTCGCGGTCTATAAATTTCATATTACGCGGAAATGAAAAATAAACTTGCTGAGAGGCGGTGGGGCGAGGTTGAAATACGATCGGTGATGTTTTGACAGGTAATTTAAATTGCAGGAAAATACAGGGTCAACACGAGCAACTCGACAAGGAGTACAGAATCCACGCTGCGGGCGTCATCCTATGCAACACCCGAGGTTCCGGCAAGGTAAGCACTTTGGCATAGTCTCCCAGCGTTAAAAAGTACAAGCCCGTTGTGGTCTTGTTGATTATTTTGGCATTGAAAACATTTGTCTCATTGGCGCATTGCATTAAATTTATTTCATCGAGTAAGATTGGCCGGATGTGAATTTCTTCGTGTTCAACTTCCATGAACCCCTTGGGCGAATGCTATTCACGTATGGATTGTAAACAAGCACGTATACAGAGGGGGGGATATTTGGGATTTATCCCCCCACGAAATCTGTATGAAAAAAAAAAAACATTTTTAGTCATCTGTTTATTTATTCGCTTACGTGTTCTTTTAATAAGTAGGTAAAATAAAAATATAGAATCTATATTTTATAAGATTTATAAGATCTATCTATATTATTATAAATAGATCTTGATCTGATTATGTCAGCGACGCCGACGTCAGAAAAATACTTATATAATATTTATACAAAATACTTATATATAAATATAAAGTACTTATAAGTGTGTGGCTAAATTACGGACGGTTTTTGTTTTAAGTTATTAAAAATTATAGTACAGTGATTACAGCAATTTTTACACAGTTCACATGGTTGTTTCAATGTTTATCCCCCTCCCCCGAACCAAAAATCTGGATTGACGTAAAGACACCTGATTGTAAAGACGAAGAATTTTTTTGGAGAATCCATTTTATTACAGTCTGACGACACTGGTCAGTCTTTTTCGACGAGAAAAGAAAGTTCACACTTATCAATGATACCGATGTTGCGCCGAGCTGCATCTATTGAAAGAAAAAAGGAAAAAGAGCCTGGTAGGGCTTTGCACTCAAAGAATCGTGGGGAGATTCAACTTTTACTCTCGTACACAAGTAGCAAGTGGAAAAGATGAGAATAGACGACCTTTTGTTGAACGAAGGAGATCTTCTCGTCAGCTATCAAGTACGGGCGTCATTCGATAAAGAGAGTGTAAAAGAGAGCACACCAGTGCTCTCCGGCAGAGTGTCGAATGTCGCCTGAAACGAAAAATATATAACGTTACCGCTCAAATGAAATAACAGTGGCAAGCCGACGGACAAGAGTTCCAACGGTCCCATAGAATATATCCAGTAGTCATGGAGGTTAGCCTGGATCGTCGCTGTTCCCTTCGATCCAAACCCTGTTATGGATAACCCGTTTATCGTTCGGTGGCTAGCGGAAATGAATTTTAATTCTGACCACCTAGATTATCGGGAAGGGGATCGATGAGTTAAGAGTTTTCAATTGTATTTGGATGGAGAGGTTGCGATCAAGTATCGATTCCTGTCCGATGACTGTGTTCCCCCACCTGCATGTTTCGTCCGATATTATTTGTTGTAATTACTTAAAACATGTTTTTCTACCATTTTTACAAATTTTCGAGTGTATTTTTCTAAATGTGCCTTTTTAATTTCCTCGTAATATTGTTTCTAGTGATTCTTTGATCATGGGTTTTTGGAAAAGCAGGACTTTGATATTTGACCCAATTTCGAAACTTCCCTTGCCTTTCCTCTTAACCCAAAACCTGATGGTGCTGACCCTGACGATAATGCTTTGCCAATTGCACGGACAAACGGTTATCCACCCGAGTATTTTCCGGATCGTCTGCATTCATTCTCATCCGTGTCCGTTTCTCGGACGAGTCTTATTCAATCTTTCGTCTTACTTTCCATTTGGAACGGTGCCAACATTCCGTGAAACGCGTAACGTTTATTTCGTAGTTCCAACGGGTGGGAAGGATTCCACGGTGATCTCGAAAGATTCATCAGCACGAGTTTTCCCAGCAACGCGTTGGTCTCGACGAACGAAGCGTCAGGACTTTCCGACTGCGGGTCTCACGGAATGCATCTGGACTCTCGCCTTCAAACGCAAGCTTCAGATTCGTCGCGTGTCTAGGGAATAGCGCCATTTTGACTGCCGTTCCTCCGGCAAACGCGCACAAAATGGCACTCCGAGAACCTACAGCGCGTGGCACTCGATTCGAATGACCCGAATGTCTTCGTATGGGGTATGCCCAAATGTAGATATAGCCATCGACCCTAATCGTAAAAACATAGGGAAACATTCTTGTTTTCACGTTACAGTGAAATAAAGAGCAGCGAGGGTACATTCTTATTCAAGTGTTTCGAATACTGATACGTCATGTATGATTCCTCTGCGTCGTTCGCTATTTATCACGAATCTGTCACTTTATTATAATAACACAGGTCTGCAGGGATCTCCCCCTCCGAGATTTGATGGTTGATACCGATAAATTTTGGGACCCTGAATATGGGAAAAATAATGAAAAAATTCCAACACGTCCAGATTTTTTGCTATTTGATATTTTTATTTTTTACCAAAATACCCTAGGTGGTCAAAGATAAAACTGTATAAAACTAACCGTAATGCCCTTTTCTCGAAAAAAAATTACTAATTAGCTTTATTTAGGTTCTAGGAACTGCTCCTAATTGATGGTTTAATTGTATTTATCTAATTCAAT
>JAPYZJ010000417.1:0-45874 GCA_030522765.1 Ophioninae sp. B BG-2022a
AAACAAAAAAAAAAAAAAAAAAAAAAAAAAAGAAAAAAAAAAAAAAAAAAAAAAAAAAAAAACAATAAAAATATATTGCAAATATATACCAAATAAAACAAAATTGTACAAGTGAAAACGATTTTTTTGTGTTTTTTTTGTTTTGTGTTTTTTTCGTGGATACTTTCGATTATTTGTTACAATTTTTTTTCAAATTTTGAAAATGTTTCAAAGCAAAACGAGAATTTTCATGGACTGAAAAACAATTTTTTGTTTTTCCTTGTGATTAAAAATTTTTGTTTTTTTTTTTTTTGGTTAAATAACGCTTGTTTATAAAGCGTTCGGATTTTTCGAGAGAAAGAGAGAAAAAAACTGAGTGCTGTGTGGACTTCGTTTGGTGAAAAAAAAAGTTCTGTGAAATATCAATTACTTCGATTTCATAAATAATCGACGACTTTTGATTTTATATAAAGTCATTTTAAACACATTTTATAATTACCAGTAATAATAACACTAATAATAATAATAATAATTCGTTATTTGGAACGTTTAAAAATCATTTTTTCTTTCATTATTCAATATAAATTGTTTGAAGTTCGAAACAACAATAAGAATACTATAGTGTGTGTGCAACCGAAAACGAAAAAATAAACGAACATTTGTATTTTAATCCGGCGTTAAAAATATTCGATTAGATTAAAAAAAAAATTTTTTCAAAAATCATGAATCAACATTTATAATGACTTAGACGCGAAGGAAAAAAATATAAAATTTTATCCACCCAAATGAAGCTAATTTTGTTAACGATAAAAAAATAATAATTAAACGTGGGTGGGTGTTTGAATCGAATTAAAAATTGAGCCATGAGAATCGCTCTCTCCCGAGTGGGTGTGGAGAACTAAGCACGTAAATATATCGGTGACGATAACTGGAGCATAATTTATGAACGATCCGAATCACCTAAAACTCCGCCCATAAACCCCTCATTTAAATACTTTTTTTTTTCTTTCGTCAGTTTCTTCGATAATTGCCAAATATTTGAACGTATGACGATCATACGAATTGGCGGATTATGTAAAAACTTAAGCGTGATGGACGATCCGACCCACGCGTGTTTTTAATTTAAAAAAAAAAGGAAGAAGAAGTAAACGATTGAGCACTAAAAAAAAAATAGCATGTTCGTCAAATACGTGGACATGTTTTCAGACGAAGGATACGTTTCTGATCCACAAAACGTAAGTACATTTTGGAGCTTTTGCTCCCCCGAGATATTTCTTTTTTTCGATTCACGATAATTTGTTTAAATATTCACTTTTTTAAACTAAATAATTTTAAATGCATTTCTTCAACAATGAAATTTTGTTTATCACTAGTATTACGATTTTTCTCTATTCTTACTGTTATGCCTATTATTATTATTATTATATACAAGTATGATTACGATTATTATTATTATTATTATGATAATACCATAGTGATAATTAAATTATGTTATTAATTGAAATAATCATTGTGACGATGATAATGATTAATACGTATCATTATTATTTATTTTTGTTATTATTTTAGTTGGGATTTACATAATCACAAAAATAATAATAATAATAATAATAATAATGAAAGACGATTTATTCAATTCTATTCGATTACTCAATTAATCGACATTCAAAAAAATCGATTAATCAATGGTAATAGATTTCGTTTGATAATGGTAAAAAACGAATTTTAAAAAAATGCAAAAAAAATGACAACGTGCAATCTTGAGATGACCGTATTGTGAACAAAATCAGGCGATCGTTTTAACGAGCATCGCCGATTTGGATCGTGCGATAGGGATCGAAATAAAAAAAAAAGAAGTATAAGAAGATATGCAATGCAGATTTGCGAGTTACGAAATGTGCCGGAAAGCGAGTACATTAATCCTATTGTGGATGCGATTTATTGATCTCTTTGACAGGCGACCTGATTATACTGACGGATGGACCGAAAACGAGAAGGTGGCTCTCCGGTGGATTTATCTTATTTCAAGCTTCAACTACCATTCACGAATACGGCTGAGATTCATAGGCGTTTATAATCAAAGTATACTCGCATTGGCGGGCGCATGCGCGACTTTACACTCGATTGAATCGTTTTGAAAATTGTCGAATTAAAAAATGAAAAATCTTTTTCGAAACGCTTATACTGGATAATCAACGATGTAGCAAAAAAAAGAAAAAGAAATGATTAATTATTGTTATAATATAATTATGATAATTAATAATATATATAATTGATTACATATTAATGTTTATAGTAATCGTAATTATGTCATATCGATTATTATAATTAATGATATTATTAATATATATTTAGTATAATTATAATATTTAATAGAAATAAAAAAGTAAAAAAATGTAACTAATAAAACTTTATTAGTTATATTTATTTTTATATTAATTATTGATATAAACAATTGCATAATAATAATAGTAATAATAAATGCATAACCTTTTTTTTTTTTCTTTTTTTTCATCTTTAATTTATTTTGCCTCTTTCCAATGGCTTCCATTTTCTTTCCAATTTGAGTTGCCTGAAGCGATGGAAGATCGTTTTTATTTTTTTATACCTTCACAGCAGCCTAACCCCTTAATACAAAAATTCACGAAAATAATTATCGAGCGGTATTCTCGAACAATGGGTTTCGGGATTTTGTACCCGAACATTCCGAATATGTAAATGCCTCGTTGATTCTTCTTTCGCAAAGCCTCTTTTGCAAGAGATACTCTCGTCCCTGGTACCCGGTAGTTGAGGATTAAACGTCAAAGCCCTTAATCCGTGCGTCGGGGGCTATGGTTGATTGTACCTCGTGGTATTACGATGCCTCAAACTGGTACGTTTGTACGATTGATGGCGAGTAAAGGAAGACGCTTTCACCCCCCCCCCCCCTCCACCCCTTCCCCACCCCACAAATTTTGTATAAAATATAAACGTTTAATACAGTTTATAAAAATATGCGTATTATTGCGACCAACAATGACGAATGGATAATCGTCTTTCGATTTTTTTAAAATCCCTTCTTATTTCGTTTTTTTTTACAGGTATAGGAAAAAAAAGTTTTTTAAAATAGATTTAATAAAAAATCAAAATCATCCTTGGGCTAATTCTTTCGAAAAATTTAGTAAAAAAATATAACTAATTATTGGGGGGGAAAAGTGCGGTGTTTTGGATAAATATTTTTTTTAATATTGAAAATTCGAAATTGAAATGTTGAGTTTGAAATATTGAATTGAAAATTGAAATATTGAATGGAATTTGAAATATTGAATTGAAATTTGAAATACTGAATTGAAATTTCAAATATTGAATTGAAATTAAAAATATTGAATTGAAATTTAAAATATTGAATTGAATGTGAAATATTGAATTGAATTTGAAATATTGAATTGATATTGGAAATATTGAATTGAAATTTGAAATATTGAACTGAATTTGAAATATTGAATTGAATTTGAAATATTGAATTGAACTTCGAAATATTGAATCGAAATTCGAAATATTGAATTGAAATTTGAAATATTGAATTGAAATTCGAAATATTGAATTGAATTTGAAATATTGAATTGAAATTTGAAATATTCAATTGAATTTGAAATATTGAATCGAAATTCGAAATATTGAATTGAAATTTGAAACATTGAATTGACATTTGAAATATTGAATTGAATTTGAAATATTGCATTGAAATTCGAAATATTTAAATTTGAAAATTTTCGAAACGATTTTTTTTTGTATAGACATTTTTCGGGATAAATAAAAAGGTCACCCAATTTTGTTTTGATTAACAATCCTCGTACGGATTCGCGACAAATAATACAGTTAAATTAAAATTGGGGTTCATCGAACCCCCCGGACAAAAAGAAAGTTCCTCCCGTTGAGAGGACGAAGAGCGCGTGTCTCTTGGTAAGATTTTAACGAGCGCGTCTCGCTCCCTCGCTCATCTCTTGTCAATTGCATTTCCGCGGAAATAATTTGTTCAAGAAGTTGATCGCGTCTCGGTCCCCGCGCGAGAAGAGGGATTGTCACGATTTGCCGCATAACTCTGTTACGTTACGTACGTTAATGAACGGTTATTAATTGTGCTCGTTTGTTTTGGTCTGTTTACAGGTACAGAGGCTAGCCGAGTACGAGAGATATCTCGGACAGGAAGCCCGGAATCTTCAGGTGGACGGTAACGAGAGCGGTAACGTTTGTAGCGCCGCTGTCCTCCAGCGTGGCCAGCTCGAGGGCGATCTACATCGTATACAGGAATTGTTTCCCAGCGACAATTTGCGCCTCCACGAACGCGATGTCCTTACCACGGTATGATCTCGAAAACACAATTTTTTTTCCTTCATTTTTTATTATTTTAAAATTAATTTATTAATTACGAATTAACAAATAATTTTTACGAAAAATAATTAAGTAAAATTGAAAAATAATCATCTTATTTTTTTCTTTATAAATGTCGAATTCACAAATAATATTTTTATATGAATAAGGCAGTAAAAATGAAAAATAATCATGTTTTTATTTCCTTAATTTTTGTTCAATTAATAATGGCCCAATTAAAGAATAATACTTATTTATGAGTATAATAAGGTTAAAATAGGAAATAGTAATCTTTTTTCCCTTTATTTTGTTTCAATTAACAAATGTTGAAATAAAAAACAATCAAATATGAATAAAACAGTAAAATAAATATTCTTTTGTTTCCTTATCTTTTTTCAACTTGTAACTGTCGAATTAGAAAATAATATTTAAAGATGAATAATATAGTAAAAATAAAAAAACATTCGATAATTTGAAGTATTTTCTTTTTCCAATAAATAAAAATAGAAAATAATATCCTCGTGAAATATTTATTAAAAGAAAATATTTTTTGTTCATTTTTATTTCGTAGAATTGAACAAATAAAATGATAAATATAAAAAAATAAATTTTTACAAACGATAATTTTTTTGAAACTCAATCAAAGGTGTAACTAAAATAAATGGGGGTTTCCGGTGATCGCGAATGTTACAGAAAATGAAGAATCTCATACGGAAGAGAAGCGGCGGAAATACGGGAAGACTGACGAGGGTGCTGTCGCAAAAATCATTGAACGTCACGTCATTCTCGCCCGCGCCAAAATCACCGCCTCGGACGTTTCTTCTCGAGACACCGGTTCAATTTACGACGGTGAGTGGTCGTAAATTCTCGTGTATCCGAACGAACAGAAAAACGATTCTTTTTTTCTCTCGTCTTCCTCCTTCTTCTCATTTTTTTTTGTTACTTTAATTCGAGACGTTTCGTCACTTCGCCGAAATTTATTTTGTCCCCAAAGCCCATTATCGATACGAATTTTTCACAAGGAACGTTGAGCCGGTAAAATTCGTTTTTTTTTTCACCGAAACGAGTAGTCTCTCGTGCAGTAAAAGAGAAATGACATGTGCCCAATTAAATCAAAATAAATTTGTATTCTGGAGAAAAAAATAGATGTGTTTTTTTGGAGAAAATAAATGTATTTTTTAGAAAAATTAAAATCGTTTTTTTTTTAATAAAAAAATGGTATTTTGAAAACAAAAAAGAACCATTTTCTCTGAAAGTTAAATTCCAAAAAATTGTCAAAAGTAACTCCAGACAAATAATTCCAAAACTCCAAAAGATAAATTCCAAAAAAATTTCCAAAAAAATTCCGAATTCATATTTTTTTTTGCTATTTTATAAAATACGAATAAAAAATAATATAACAAATAAATATTTATAAACTGATAATTCAATTTTAAAAAAATTGTATTCTCATAAAATCATATATTTATTTTTTTTTCCAACTGTTAAAAATTTCTTTTTTTTTATTGGAAGAAATTGAACATTCTTGATTCTCATTCGCGATGTTTATTCTTTTCAGGGCATGCAGTCACAGGAGAGACACTTGTTTCTCTTCTCGGACCTTCTGCTGATAGCGAAGGCCCGAATCGGTGGCAATTTCAAGCTGAAGCAATCAGTGAAGATGAGCGAGCTTTGGTTGGCCGCGGGTCACATCGAGGACGTCGCGGAAACGAACAAATCCCAGGAGACGAGCTTCGTCCTCGGCTGGCCAACGACCAACGTAGTTGCCACCTTCATGTAAGTTTCCTGTCAACCTTTTTCACATTATTTCGTCTAGGTCGCAAGCTCTCGTTTTTTTCAAACTCGAAACCTTGGTTTGGGTTTAGTAATCGAATTAGTGCAAAAAAAACAAAAAATGGACTTTCCTGTCATTATTTATTATTTTTATCGATATTAACATTTGGATTTGTTGCTACGGATATCACAAGCCCAAATGAAAAAATATTAAATCGTATTAGCCGAATAAATAATAATAACATAATAAATAATAATAATAAGAGTAATAATGAATAATCATGATGATAAAAAATTAATAATACTGAAATGATAAATAATAAAATAAAAATGACAAAATTAATGAGCAACGATGATAAATAAAAATAAATAAAAATTATTAAAAATTCGAAATTAATAAAATAATTCCGCTGTCTAACATTTGTACCAACTTATCATAATTATTTACAACTTTTGTCATTTTTATTAATAAATTTTGTTACACTCTTTTTATTCTATAAATTTATTGCGTAAAAAAAAACAGGAAAAAATAGAACATTTTTTAAATAAATAAAAATGAGAAAATAGAAAATTGAAAAAATTAAAAAAACATGCAGCATGCTTCGAATGAGAGAGAAACGGAGATAGATCGAGAGAGAGAGACGAGAGACCGCGACGACTAGAATTAATAATACAAGAATAATGAAAAGAGCGATAAAAAAAACACTCTAAATAAAAAAAAAGTTCGGGGAGAGAGAACTCGTGAAAAAAAAGACAAGAAAAAAAACGACGATGTGTACGTCGATTCTGAGAACGCATCTTTCGCTTGTTGAACAGGACTGCAGCGGCCCGGGATCTCTGGTGGGGACGGCTGACCGAGCTCGTACGAGAAGAGAGTATGAAGGAGCCGCCGGACACGAACATTCAAGTCGTGTATCACGACAGTGACACGAACACGGAATACGTAAGTAATCCCCGGCGTCGAGCAATAAACAATGCCATAGGGCGTTTCGAGCTCAAAGGGCTCAAACGAGAGAAGAAATTTGTCAAGGTATCCCTCGATACTTTCCATATCCCTGTGGGGAATGAAAACGGTGGGATGTATTGATGAAAAATCCATTTTAATGCCAATCGAATTCCTTGATATTTCTTGATCGACGTTTTCGACCTCTATTGGGATAAAATTTCGAAAAGGTAAAATTGGAATTTGGTGTGACATTTGGCAATTACCTTTTTTTTGGATTTTTTGAAAAATTCTTTACGAGGAATTCGAAATAACGATTTTTCAATGTTATTCGTTTTAAAACGATTCGAGAGTAGTGAACAAACCCAAACGAGGTTATGCAGATTCAATCGAACCCAAACGGTACGAAATGAACCCAAATGGACCCAAACAAATTCAATGAAACCTAAACAGACCCAAACAAATCCAATAAAATGCAAATGGACCCAAACAAATTCAACGAAACCCAAACAGATCCAAACGAATCCAATGAAACCCAAACAGACCCAAACGAATCCAATGAAACCCAAACAGACCTAAACAAATTCAATAAAACCCAAACAGACCCAAACAAATTCAATGAAACCCAAACAGACCCGAACAAATTCAATGAAACCCAAACAGACCCAAACAAATTCAATGAAACCCAAACAGACCCAAACAAATTCAATAAAACCCAAACAGACCCGAACAAATTCAATGAAACCCAAACAGACCCAAACAAATCCAATAAAATGCAAATAGACTCAAACAGACCCAAACAAATTCAATGAAACCCAAACAGACCCAAACAAATTCAATGAAACCCAAACAGACCCAAACAAATCCAATAAAATGCAAATAGACCCAAACAGACCCAAACAATTCCAATAAAACCCAAAAAAATTCAATGAAACCTAAACAGACCCAAACAAATCCAAAAAAACGCAAACATACGAGATCCATCCAGAATCGCTTCAAATTCTGCTGGATATAATGTGGGAATCCTTTAGGATTCAAATTGAGTTTGTACCTCGGATTCCAATGGGGAATACCACTTAGGAATCCAATGTACGATCGTGACGTTTCAGTATCGGACTCCGACGCGATAGCCCCATTGGATCCCTATCGGGAACCAGAGACGAGTGTGGAAATCCAATTGGATCCCGAAGACAACTGATGCGCACGGGACGCGCCAGTTTCTGTTCCGATAGGCTATACTTCTTGATAGGATTACGAAGATTCGCATTGCTCGAAAGAATGTTTCTTTTTCTCCGATCTTTTCCTCCTTCAAAGTATCTGAATTTATTCAATTAATTTAATTTACTAAAACAATCCATTTTTATTAATTCATTAATTCTATTGTTAATAAATTAATAAAAATGAATTCATTTATTTATCAATTTTTATTAATATTCATTCAATTTAGTCGAGTCATTATTAAGAATTTTTTTTCGAAGAATTCAATTTATTAAATGTATTAAATTTATTCGTTCAAATAAATTTTTTGAAATTTTTGTAAAATATATTTTTTAATATTATTATTTGAATATTCATTCGATTATTTCGATGTATTAAAATAATTTTCTTTTCCTCTTTCAAAGTACCTGAATTTAGTCGATTAATTCAATTTATTGCATCAATCCATTTTGATGAATTCATTAATTCTACTGTTAATAAGTTAATAAAAAATCAATTCATTGATTTATAAATTTTTATTAATATTCATTCAATTTAGTCGAGTCAATATTAATCCATTTTTTTCGAAGAATTCAATTTATTAAATGTATTAAATTTATTCGTTTAAAACGATTTTTTAAAAATTTGGTAAAATATATTTTTCTTCAATTCAATTAATTAATTGAATGATTAATTCAATCGATAATTTATTCGATAAATTCAAGTTTTTCGATCGATCAAATCAATTGAACTACTTGCGAACTCGAAGAAAAACTCTTTTCCAAAAACTAAAAAACGGCTTACCAAAAACTAAAAAAAGTGCTCGAAAAAAAAACGATTGTTTTACCAATTTTTTCCCTTCTGACGTATGTAAATTATTTGAATTAAAAATTCACGTATTTTCGTTAATACATCATAGAATATATTAAATTTTTCCCCGGAGCTGTGCAATGGAAAAACGTGGTTCGATAGGTTGAAAGAATTTGAACGTAACGAGCGAGTATCGGTGCCCGATTGCCCAACTTTTTTCTACTTCCATTTTCATTATTTTCCACGATTCTATCGGGCACTTAAACTCGTCAAGTCGTAAAGAAAAAAGTCCATTTCTCCCTCGAAAAATTCTTTCCGTATCCAAGCATAAATAACGATTATCGAGTGTCATTATCCGCGGCGCGAGCACCGCCCTGGTCCTCGACATTATTCGAAGCTTCGAGCTCAAACGAGAGACGACTTTATAACTGCACCACGAGATCCTCTCACTGTCTTATCTCCGTTCGTCTCTCCGTCCCGAACCAAAGAATTTTCTAGCCGATAGAGCCAAACCGATCGTCGAGCCATAAAATGGTTGAAGGCGAAAAAGAAAAGAAAAAGAACGCATATACCGAGAAATACTGAAACTTTTATTTCTTCACGGCTGGAAATGTTCATTATTGTCATAGTGACAGCGTTCGTTGCAATATTCATGTTTTTTTTTAGTTTTTTCTTTTTTTGAAAGACAATTGAAAAATGTGTAATTGAAAAATGTTAATTGAAAACAAATGAAAAAATTGTTGACAATTGAATTTTTTTTTGACGATTGAAAATTGACCGAAAACACCAAGCCATAAAAATACACATTTTTTTCGAGAAAAAACATACAAATTTTTACTATTATTTTTAAACTCTTTATAATTAAAATTTAATATTTATTATTTATGATAATTTTGTTTTGTTTTTAATAAATGATTTTTTATTGTTTATTTAAAAAATGAATTTCATCTGAATCAGATACTCATTTGTTTGGGTTTGTATTTTTTTGGTTACATTATTCGTAAAAACGTTCGCGTTCGTGGCACCAAAAAATCGGGAAATTGGATTCTAATGATTTTCGTGATGCAAACGCGTTCCAACGATAAAAAAAAAAACCTTTGACTTCTAATTCGAACCTTGTCTGCATTCTGTCAAAATCCAAAGAACCTTACACTTCATTCTAACCTCTACTTTAAACCCAAAAAACCTAGAAATCCATCAAAACCGTCACTATCAATCCAAAAAACCTTGCACTCCATTCTAACCTCCAACGATCCAAGAAAACCTTTTATTTCATTCCCAGTGATCTTTACCACGTACCAATTAACGAAATATTGCTTAGACCATAAAAAATCCCCAAAAAGTGTCTCCACCGAAAAATGTAAATTTCTTCGTCATCAGCTTATTTTTCGATGATTCTTTCAACGGTCGTTTTATCATTACAGTGCAAAACGATAGAAGTGAGTTCGGAAATGACAGCATCAACGTGCGTGAGTTTGGCGACGAGATTATTGGGTCTTCAAGGTCCGTTCCAATTGTGGGCTCGAACTTCATCGGACGAAGCGCCATATCCATTGATCGGTCACGAGAGGCCTTTCGCGGTGAAACTCTCGAATTTGCGTCACACTCTTTCAGCGGAGGAGGGTTTCGATCTCGAGCACTGCAACAAGAGCGGTCACGACACTTGCCACTTCATTCTTCGACCCGTCACGAAATCACCGATAAAAAAGAACAAATCGAAAATCAGTGGTTTACTGAGGAGATCGTTGTCCCTCAATCCGAGTATATTCGGGGTCAATCTTTCGAGACTGGACGAAAACGGTTTACCAAAGCCGGTTCTCGTCATGCTTCAACAATTGTTCGCTAAAGGACCGTTCACCCAAGGAATATTTCGGAAATCGGCAAACGTCCGTATCGTTCGCGAATTGAGAGATCAAATCGAGTCGACCGGTGATCCAGCGTGTTTGGAAGAAGCCCCCATTATCGCCGTCGCTGCATTGCTCAAAGATTTCCTGAGATCACTCCCAGATCCGTTGTTGACTTCTCATCTCTTCCCACTTTGGATGGCGAGTCTGGAAACTGCCAAACCTGTACAAACGATCAAGAGGTGAGAACGCTTTGATGCTCTTTCAAGGGGGATTTCAAATTTGAACTATTTACTCTTCTAAGTGATAACAGTCAACCCGTGAACGTGGATTTTTAACTGGTCTAAAATTTCGTTCCGGAATTTGTCGAAAGTATTATTATTTAATTGTAATTAAATAATTCATAATTATATTGATTAAATAATTAAAATCAATTAACTTATCATTGATTATATTTTATAATTATTTCTTACATGAATATAATATTTTTTTCTGTAAAGAGCAACCTTTTTCCTTTAAGAACTGCTATTGAAAAAATTTCCCATCATTTTTACCTAAGCTACATTTTTTTGGTAAAAAAATCATTTTTTCGCGAGTTGCTCAATATTTGATGAAAATAGTATATATTAAAAATAAGAAAAATACAAGAACTAGTTCTCTTAGAAAAGTATGACCCAAAGATAAACCATGAATTTTTTCAGATTTCATTAATACTTGTGGGTGTGGTAGCGCGAAGACAAAAACGACCCAGGTTCACGGGATTAAATTAATGAAGCTAAACAATTAAATGAAGCTAAACCCAATCCATCCAGTTGTACCTCAAATAGAGAAAAGCTTGCAAAAGTCATTTTTTGTGTCGTATCTAATTTTGGCATTTGAATAATATTTCAGTATTCTCGATCGACTGCCCAAAGCCAATTACACGCTGCTCTCCCATCTCGTTTGCATTCTTCATCACATCGCGAGAAGATCAAAGCACAATCTCATGTGCGCGAGCAATCTTGGTGTTTGTTGCGGCCCGAGCCTACTCTGGTCACAGAATCCCTCGGTTAATCAGAGCCGAGCGATACCGGCACTCACGGAGATGCTGATACGACACTGCGAGGTCCTCTTCGGCGAGGGAGTCACCCAGCTCTTGGGTGAGGAGCGAAGCGACAGCGGCGCTGAAGAAAGCACCGACAGCTTGCACTGTGAGTATCCTAACCTCGAAATCGACTTTTAGATTATTTTAACGTTATACGACGAGTCTAAAAAATTTGTTTTCATGAACGAAAAGTACTTCGTTGTACAGTTCAGAAAAATTGAGGTTATGTATGAAAAACATGAGAATAATTGAGGTTGTGCCTGAAAAGAATGAAAAATTAAGGTTATGTTTACAAAGTCTGAAAAATTGAAGTCATGAAGAAAAAAATGTAAAAAACGACGTTATGTCCGAAAAAACATTACAAATTGATGTTACGTCCGAAAAAACTAGAAAAGATGAAGTTATATCCGAAAAAACAAGAAAGATTGGGTTTATGCACGGAAAAAAATTTTTTAATTGAGGTTATGAACGAAAAAATTAAACAATGAGGTTATGTCCAAAAGAAAATAAATTCAAGTCATGTCCGAAAAAAAACCCGCAAAATTGAGGTTTTATCCGAAAAACCAAAAAAACTGAGGTTACATTAAAAAAAAATCATAAAAATTGAGGTTACGCCCGAACTAAACGTGAACTATTTCGCAGCAGGTGGACTCTCGGTGGACAGTCTCGACCTGACGGAGCCGCCACGTAAGGACCACATGTCGCTGTCGCGAGACTCGGGTTTGACCTTGTCGGATTGTCAGCTCTTCATACCGGAGTCGCCAGTGGGTTCGGAGGATTCGGGAGTGAACGCGACCTCGACATCAGTCTCGACGACGGCGACGTCTCTGTCATCGAGTTTCGAAAAGTCGCATTCCTCGAAGGAGGAGAAAGGGAGTGTAAAGAGTGGCGCGAGTTATGTGCGCGTTTACGGTGGTTGGGAGGAACGGATGGGCGGTCATCACACAGGTTTGATGCATCAGCAGAGCGTCGACAGTGGTCTGCGCGAAGACAAAAATCCTTTTCAACGTCAGGATTGGCTGCGGGCGCAGTTGAAGAGAACACCGCGTTCGAAGCCCGAGGAAAGCGAGCACCGGAAGGATCGTTTCGACGAGAAAGAAATGTATCCGCGTGACTCTTATCGTCAAGACTCGATGAAGGACAAGGAAGTTAACTATCGTGGACAATTCGTCGATTACGAAAGATCCCAGCAAAAGCCGCAGCAGCCTGCGCAGGATTCGTGCGCTGAGCGCGTTTCCGTTCACGAGTCGGAGCAAGAATCGAGCGGTGAATCGTCGCGAACCGAACGCTACGAATACTCGAACGAGCGTTACGGCGAATTCAAAAAATCAAAATCAACGGATCAATACGCGAGCAGAGAATCGCCGATTTCACAATCCGGAAGTTATCACTCGTCCAACGATCTGTACGAGTTCAAAAAAGTCAAAAGCGAGCTCTATCTCAGCCAAGAAACAACGACGACAACAACAACCACGACTACCAGAAAAGCTGAACGTTACGAACACTTGGACAATGGAATTTACGGAAATCGCGACACCGCCGAGATTTATGGCTCGCGCGAACGTAACGATCTTTACACCTTCAAACAGAGCGAATCGATCGACGTCTATTGCGAGAATCACGACGAAGTCGAAACTCCCTGGCCTGAAACACCACCACCGTTACCACCGAGACTCAGACACTTGCCACCCGTTCACATGAGCCTCGAGGAACGACACAAGGTCGCTGGAAGGTCAAGGTCACTTCCACCTCCACCGCCATATCGACCCCCGCCGCAACCACGCGCAACTGTCACCACCAGACATCATCTCGGTTATCAGAGATCCCTCGTTGATGATGAAAGCTACGTCTGAAACACCCCTCAAACGGATCAACGAAAACGCCGATTCCCGAAGACTATGCGTTTCGTACGTCGCGGGATTTGCCGTCAAGCTGCGATGGCAACCTAGTCTTTAACTTGGGCGGAAGAGACAGCTTCCGGAAGAGTATTTTTGGAAATTGAAAAGTCTCTTTCATGAAGGAAACGAAGTAACGTCGAAGGAAAACAGTTTCGGAATTTTGAGGTTGGAAGTATCTGCTTCTTTTTCAAAAGTCGTAATTTTCTTGGAAAAGAACTTTTCAGAACTTTTGGGAAAAGAAGAAATGAAACTTTCCGCAAATTTTATCCTCTTTGGTGAACATAACCCTAGCAAGGTCGATCCACCAGTATTCGAAGAAATTTTTCCAACGTTTAATCGAAACAAAGAGATTGTGTTGGCTTAAAAGTTGATTTCCTTCCGCCCATCATCCATCTCTTCTTCAATTGAGAGTTTCGAAAACGCCATTCGAGGGTCGCCTGCATCGTGTAAAATTGCGTCGTAACGATGCCACTTTCTTCGACGGATCCATATTCTTTGAAGTTACGATAAGTGATGCGAGGAAAAAAGAAAAACGTGTATAAACATCACCGAGGCTATCGGGTGTACTTCGGTGATTCAGGGTGCTTCCACAGCCTTAATACGTAGGTCGTTGATAATTAAGTATTCGTTATTATCATAGTCAAAGTCGCGAAAGTTAAGGATTTTATTTTTAATTCTACGCTAGACGAGACTCGAGTCGACGTATATTTTAGTTTCTTTTTCGAAGTTCTTGAGAACGCTACAATCTTGAACACTCGAGAAGTCAAAGAGGGGAGAGTGTCGAGAAAAAAAAACTGAAGAAAATGCCAAACGCACAGAAGTCCCAAAATCGACCAAAAATTTTCGTTCATGGAACCTTTTTTTACTCTCTTCTCGTCCGCACTTTTTGGGGTGGAAATCGTATTTTGCTACGTTTCAAATTGGACGACGAGATTTTACGAAAAGTTGGGCTGATTTTACGAAAAGTTGGGCTGATTTTATCCCGATCGAACGAAAATCCTTTCGATGATATTTTTATTCATTTTTTAAAATATCAAATCACGAAAAAGAAACCCGGTCTCCCATTTGATAAACATGACATTGATAGAGCTACGTAGTCGTAGAAGTAATTTTTTATCGTGTTATTTCGATTTAAGTATGTATAAAAAAGCAAAAAAAACGTAGAAGAGAAAGCTTAGTGGCTTATAGCGGACGGTGAAACACGATTTTGTTTACCACGTAAAATTTTTACCGTTCATTCAATACGAACACAGATTGTTGATATATATAAATATATTACGATGAATCGTTACGACTGTAAATAATAAAGATAACGAAAGGAAGAGAAGCGTACGAAAACGGTAATAGAAATAAACTGTAAAACTTTTGTATCGCTCGAACTTAAGATAATTTACTCGTGTTAAATCGCCGTCGTTGAGAGTGAAGAAACGATACGGAAAGCAAAATAAAATGTATACTTATTCTAAATTATACGACATGATATAAAAGTAAATATATTTCGTATTTTCTACAGCTGACGGGCTTGATTTGTTTTCTTTTTTGTTTTTATTCCAACACGTTCACTTACGTAAAATCGGTGTTTTAATTTCGTTGGATAGCTGAAGATATCGATTCCATTGCCTTCGTCATTAAAGTCGCGTGGACATAACCTCACAAATCTTCGAACACTATTTTTCCGTAAATTCATAAACGCAGAGTTCAATAATTTTATTTTATAACCAAAATTATTAATCTTCAAGAAATCGCCGTTGAAAAATGCCAACTCACGCATTTACGTGTCACGTGGTACATTTTCTACTTCGCTTCAATAATTGCCTGACGATTTCTTGTCGTACTTCCACTAATGTAATGGCACAATTCTGGAAACGGTCCAGAGTGGTAAAACCACGTATGATTGATGGGAGAACACGTCGAAAAAAAAACTTCGAAAAAAAACGTCGCGATCACTGTGCAAACGTTTGTTTTGCCCGAGTCATTTTTACGACGTTTCTTTCTGACAATAGACGGAACACGATCACGATTGGGCAAAATCTGACGCTTTTCGTACGAAGCGTTTTAGGGCCCTTCGATTGGTCGCGTTCGCTTCTGCCATCTAACGGTTTCCGGCAAAAAATGCAGTCGTTTTCTTCGAAGGGACTGTATCGAAGTAAACAGTGTGGACCAATAGGAAAAAGGAGAGATCGTCCGTGCAAAAAATATGCGGCAGCTGCACGAAAGTAGCGGATTTTCGTTCTGTTTGTCTGCTGTCGATTCTGCTCCTTGAATATTCGCGCAATCGACTGATGTCCCCGTCCGTCCGCGTGTTATCATAATTCTGTCAAACTTGTCGTAAATTATACATACCTGCAATTATGAAGAACGAGGAATTCGCGAGTCTCCAATTGGATCGTCCCATTTACCACGACCTCAGGGTAATAAATCCTCGCTGAGAGGGCGTTACGGTTTCGCGAATGTTAACTTTACTAATAACACAGTGTATTACGTATACACTTGAACAAATCCATATAATCATTACGGTTCTTCGGGCAATTTCTCGTCATTCGCAAATCGCTCCTTCCTCCGGACTTTTTAATAATCGTTTCTCTTTGCATCTCGTAGAACGACGAGCAGATGAAAAAGCATGAAGTAGACAGTCAGTTAGAGGAGAAACCTATAGATCGAGCTCTTCATCTTTTATCGTGAGTAATTCACTCGTTACGTCAATTTCCGATCTCACTAACAACTTTTATGTGCTCTAAGTCGTTATTGTTGTTGTTATTCTTCGTGTATTTTTCCGCATCACGTTTTCGCTATCCTTCGTACTTTTATTACATTTTTTACGTAGAATCAATTATTGTTGATTGTTTTGCTATATTGTTAACGGGACAACAATTGTTTGTTCGTGAATACTTTGAAAAGTGGTGTTTGGGTTTGCTGTTTTTAGAATCATTATTTATAAGCCTAAAAACCAAAATCGCAAAAAATTTGATGTCGGATAATATTGTTGGGTGAATTAAAACAAAATGAATTTTATCTCCGATGAACTTGGACCAAATTTTGTATACATTTTTCCTGATTACGAAATTGTAAATTCTGAATTTTCTGATTTTTTAAAACATTTCTAAACATTTCGTGAAAAAAAAATCATTTTTCGTAATTTGTTGCTATTATTATTATTATCGTGTAAAATTCTCCGAAGGAAGATCGCTCCACCTTTGTACTTTGTATGCGCAGACAGATCTGACGGGGAAAAAAAAATTTGCCGTGTTTCCGTTCGATACTGATTCATCGCGGGTGCGGTAAACGATTCATCGTTGTACAGCCGCGCGTACAATTTACAATAATTATATATCGAACCGAGGTCTCGCGGGATCTATTACGTAACGAAAATCGCGTGCGCGATCGTTACCGTACCGATTCGTCAAGGAAATTTAATTCGCGTACTTTTACTGCATCGGACGTTTTTTTTAGTGTCAATTGCGAAAGGTTAAACGTCAGTAGATCGGAGCCATTTTTTTCAATGTTAATTTTGAAAGACGAAGTACTCGTTTGACTAGCGCGGAAGCGTTTGAAATTTGCGCGGGAAACGTGTTGTACGATGTCTACAAGGTGACCCGAAAAGTGATGTCCAAGAGGAAATTCCAAACATTTAGAAAAATTCGACCGAACATTATAAAATTCGTATAATCGTTTTGATTTTATTTCAAATTTCATTCGAACATGTATTAAAAAATTAATTCCACAATGGACTATTTTCTCCGACGCAATTATGTATTCTTTAATAAAGTGCAGCTTTTTGATTACGTGAATTGAATATAAGTATAATTTCTATATTAAATTAAATAACGAAGTTTTTGAAGCGGGGCTGTACCGATTTCCAGGAAAAAAATATAGGCGTACACGCTTTTTTCGAACGATAGATTTTCCTATTGGACGTCGATATTCGAGTCACCCTGTATAGCCACAGCACATATGGACGAATCAGTACACTTCGTGCATTCTCGGGCTTCTTCGGCAATTCTCGTCAAATGAGTCAAGCTGGCACATCGGTCTGTATATATACGTATATAGTGTAGGTATGAGCACATAATATGTAATACCATCCATGTACTTATCCGTATATACATTGTTAAATTTTGTATACACATACATATGCATATATTACATATATATGCGTGTATATATATGTATAGATATCTACATTACTGCGTGCTGAGATAGATCTCTCGGGAGGTTTAGTTTGTTATCCGCTTTAATCGTTAGTTGCGTTCGTCTTCTTGTCGGAGTCGGACGTGTTTGGAAACACAACATTTTTCCCCTTCCCCTTCACACACACTCATACCACACGTAACCCGCGCACCCACAAGTTTACGCACGTACGCACGCGTTCGCTGTCGTTTCTTGCGTCAATTGTTTCGTTATTATTTTTTGATTTTTTTCGATCGCAAAATTCACGACAAATGACAAAGTGTCGGTGAGGTTTTTCGTTCGGTCTCATTGATGGTGCGGTAAGATGATGAGTATCGAAAATGTGGCAAGAGGGAGGTGAAGCTCCGTTCGAGGGTACATCGGACACGTAAGTTGACAAAAGACGAAGAAAAAAATACGTAAAGAAAAATACTCTCACAAAAATAAAGGAAGATATAACGCGCCCTCTTCCTGGAACGGAATTTTAGTGTGACCCTGTTTTTTGGAATTTCCTATCCGCAGTTCGCGATCTATAAATAAATATAATCATCCCCTAGCGTTTGTGCATCGCGACTTCTCACACGTGTACGGATCGGGAAGTGTATCGGAAATGAGAATATTATGCACGTCACGTAACACAAACGCGCTCGACAATGCGCGTTGTTTCCTCGTCAACGAAGAAATGGGCCACGAAACGATACCGCGATTTGTCACTGCCGGGGGCAACCAAATCCAACTATTCGTGTCACAATAACTCTCGCGTGATAGGTCAGTAAGCGATTTATCAACGGACGATTCTAATACCGTCAACGATCCAGACACCCCTGCCGGTGATTTACACGGGAATAATAACCTCGACGCTATCATACCCAAGCTGGGGGTAATTCTGGACGAGGATCAGCTGGACAGCATTACGTTCAGGCGTTACGCATAGCTTTGGTCAGCTTCGCCAGTGGCGATGAAAACTGACCTGGGAAAGGTGTATTTTAGACCAATGATAATGCAAATTGATTAGCCGGAACTGTAACAAACCCAAACGAATGAGTACACGAGTTGGCGGAGCTGAAAGATTTTCATTGGGAAGGCATCTTCTTCAAAGTTCACGTAATCCAATCCTGAAATCTTGAAAGGTCATAGGGAGAGAATATCCATGTGAAAAATCACTGAATAAGCTGCAGTACTATAATTTTAAAAAAAAACACGTTCAGAGCGTAGGTTGGAATCTGATAGAATATCGATGAAAGCTAAACACTTTTCACTGCGTATGTGACTCGCACAATGAAGTTTTCATCTTTTTGACAAATGAAGATTCATAATGTAACTTGGATGTTTATATAGAAGTTATTCTTCTTTTAGAGAAGTCTGTGTTTGAAATATATAGAAATTATGCCCAATAATAACTAACATGACAGGATTGGAGATTGTGTTTTTACAATTCAGTGTACAATTAATTTTACCACTTCTTTTGAAACTCTTATTATAGAATTTGATTATAGTACGAATCTATGAAAACGATTTTGCAATTCCGGGAATAAGGATTTTTTATTATAAAGAATCAAAAGTACAATTTAAGGATTCCAGATTACAAGAATAACAAACTGTTCAATACCAAACTTGCATTGAATTCCCATTTCGTGTAAAAGTAACGAAAGTTCGATTATATAGAAGCGAACGTTTCAGTTTTATTATAAAAACTTTTCCCAAGTTGAACAATTCAGAATATATCAGTTTTTTCATGGTTTATTTCGAAAACAAATTCCAATCTCGTAGCTTTATTTTCACCGTTATGAGCGACTAGATTCTCATCGGCTTATACAACACACAGCCTAATTATTATCGAACTTCAATTTAATATAGATTGCAGCTAAATCTTGAAACTTGAAATCAGCATAGTTGATGAAATTGCAGCAAAGGCGAGGATATTCAGAAGCTGAGCGTGATCCAGACTCTGCCCAGTTTGTTGGCCGGTGACGCTCAATCATGCATAACGAGACTGATGCCGAAGATGCAGCAGACTCTGCCGACGGCGTCGACAGAGTTTCACATGGCGGCATCGACGACGTTCAAGACGATACTGGAGCAGAGGCTGGTCAGTCATTCGACGTTTACGCAGACATTCCTACAGAGTATCTTGAACTCGCTGGACAGTCGAGATTCAGGTAAGAGCGACGCATGATTCGTTCGCACTACGGAAGATGAGACGAGCAGCGAGTGAGATCGTTTCTAGACTGGAATGTAATTCCGGTACAGCTGTTGTGTGATGTAATCTTATAACGCTCGTGTCTGGCGTCAGGCGTTGCACAAGCATGGCTGGAGACCTTACTGGACGTGATCGAGTTACTACCGGCGGAAGTGATAAGGCAGGAGGTACGTAGACGACGATTCTCGACTCTCATGAATTCTCGAAGCGTTTTTGTTACCGAGAGGACGAATGTCTTCAGATCCTCCCGATGGCGATAAATAAAGGACAATTGTCTCAGCCCGTCAACTCGAGGATAACCTGCAGCAAATTGGTTGGAAAGATATGTACTCGATTCGGCTCTCAGTTGTAAGTATGTTGTCAATTTCGTCACTGCTAAATTTTACATCCAATTTTCATCAACATCCAAACGACAAACCAGCTGATTTGTCTCTAAGGAATAAGTCCACGAGTGTCGAGAAAATTCGGCTTCAACGTGACGATAATTATTTCAGGATCGAGAAAGAAGTACTGCCGACCGTGCACTCGCTTTGTCAGGATGTAAATAGCGAAGTGAGAGCATGCATTTGCCTACAATTACGTTACGTCGCGGAAGGCTTGGGCCCGGAATCCGTAAAGCCAGCTCTCTTACCGTCTATCGTTGAATTGGCGAGCGACGAGGAGTGCATCGTGAGACACGCCTCGGTACAAACAATTGTGCACCTTTTACCTCAGCTTCAAACAGGTGAGCAGTCCCAACTAACTGAAACTGAACGAAAATAATTTCTTCATTTTCAATATTTATATATCGGCAAATTGAAGCCATGAAAATGAAGCTAATAAATCTCAAAACCCTCATTGATCTGCAATCAGAGTTTACAAATTATGCATTTGCGTAATGAAAACAAAAACGATGGAAACTTCAATTCCAAAACAATCTAGCCCTTTCCTGAATACTTTTTAGACGTTTCCTGCTTTTGTGAGTGAATATTTCTGATTAAACGATTTCTTTCTTTAAGACGTAGTAAAGAATACGATAGCGCCCCTGATAAAGAAATTGTGCGAGGGTGCCCTAGAGTCCGACGACACAGTGCTCTGCGTCATAGCCCAGGAGTTTGGGAAATTGGCTCTCGGCCTGGAAAGTAAGAATTTCCCATTTTTTTGTGCTTCCCGCGACTGACCGCAATTTCCCGCTGTTATCACCGCGTTTTCTATTGGAATTTCAGAATGTTTGACGGCCGGTGAAAAAACATGGCTTATCACGTATTACCAGCAACTTTCCCAGTTGGGAGTGCCGTCTATGAAGCAGGAGAGCACCAAGCAAGAGTTTCCTTCCGTGAGTCGATGACGCGTCTCCGTTTATTTCATCTCGATCTTCCAAGCGGATGGACCCATTGTTAAACCTCAGTTATGTACGGAATATCGATATTGATTTTCAGATAAGCAACGATCCTCTTATAAACGAACGAAACGTCGAGTGTCGATGGCAGTGCGCTTTCAACATACCAGCCATGTTTCTCTTCGTTTCTTCGGCCCTCGAAGACGTCAAGGTTTTACTCCCCACTTTGAACGATCTCGCGGGCGATCCTTACTTCATGGTGAGACGTACCATAGCCTGCGGAATTCACGAGGTGAATATTGGTGGGGTTAATGTTTCCATCGTTAAAAAAAGACGAATTTTTCGTTCTTTAAATATTCTTTTTTTATTAAATCGAAATTATCGAAAATGGCGTGCTACAGATTTCTTGTAGATCGATAAACAAAAATTCTAAAAATCGTTTTACAACGAAAAAAAGGAATTTCAAAATACAAAATTCAATTTTAAATATAACGCGACAAAATTTTCAAAAATTACTTTCGAACGAAATCAAATGAAAATAAAAATAAGCAATTACCAATAATATTTTTTCGTCAGGTTGCAAGGATTTTGGGACCGCGAAATCATCTGATTAAGAGTGACCTTATAAAATTGCTGAAGGACGACTCCGACGAAGTTCTTCAAGGTCTAATTCCACACGTCGCGACGACGTTCGAGCTTCTACTCCAAAGCCAAACAATCGGAACAGACAAAATAGTGAGGCACCACATATTCCATTTGTTTCCAATCCGTACAAATTCGGCGAGCAAAAACGCCACTCACGTTTCTCTTTTCGCCTTTTCGACGAAGGACCCATCGGTGTTGGAACTTGGGAGAGCTCTGTTGAAGTGTGAAGCGGAAATCGCGACGACGAACAAGTGGCGACTTTCCGCATTGATGTTCGAACAAATGGAAGTTCTGCCGAAGTGTTTCCCGAGCGATTTTATCTACACTTATTTCGTGCCTGTCGCATTAACGAGAGCTCTGAACGCGGTAAGAATTTCATCGGGTTTCAAAACGCCAACTTTTTGCGTTCTTTTTATCGATTCAGCATTAATTAGACATCAGCCATAATTAGCTTTCCAGAGATTTCCCAGAGATGAATAATTTTTCATGTAAAAGAGGAACATCAAGATTTTTTTCGATTTTCCTGATTCATCGCTGAAGAGGGCTTCAGTGAAATACGTTTTTTCCAGAGACCAATGCCAGTTCGTCTGGCAGCTGGACGAACTCTTCTCGTTCTGTTGCGTTACAATCTGAAAGGGACCCAAAGGACCGAGTTACGGAATCGTCTCTACACCGAATTCGCCCGAAGCCCGAACAGTTACGTGCGCATGTTGTACATCCACATGATGATCGACGCGATGGAGATATTTTCCTCGATGTACTTCAAGGAGTATTTTTACTCGATCGTTCTCGCCCTCACCGAAGATCCAGTTGCGAACGTCCGTTTGAAAGTCGTCACCCTCTTGCCCTCCTTCAAATCGTTCATACGTTTGCCTTCCGACAAAAAGCTTCTCACGGCTCTCGAAGCGAGCGTTCGTAATTTGATGAACAACGAGAAAGATCGCGACGTCATTGCCGCTCTCACCAACGCTATCCATAAGCTCGATGCCATTGAAGTGCGACACGAAGGACAGCCGGTACGGTATTTGTCATATTTGCGAAAATAAAAAGTCGAATTCACGAATAATCACGATCCCGATTTTTAGGCATCGGCAAAGCTGAGCAAATCGGAGATCGAAGATGCGAAAAAGTACGACGAGGAAAAGAAGCTGATTAACGCAACGCCGGGCAAATCTGGAATCAATTCGAGCCAGCTAGCTCAAATTCCCGCGGCAACCAAGAAAAATATCATCACCTCTAAACTCAGTACGTCGTAAAGTTTGCGATTCCGCTTGCGAATGAAAATAAACTTTTCGTTATTTTTTCAGATTTCTCGTAAATTAAAACATCGGAAATCACGCAAACATTTTGAAAAATTTTATTTAACTATCCTGCAAATGTAACTTTGGATAACCATGAGATTTTACTTTCACACGAAAATTTTTGCTTATGTACATTTTTTTTACTCAAATCAGTTTTTCTGCTTATTAACTTGGCAGGTGGAGCAACAACCAGAATATCCAGCAACGAAGGAGTGATGGGAAGGGCCTCAAGACCGAGTTCCGTTTCCGCCGAAAATCCACGATCAACGTGAGTATTAGCTTCCCTAAAACTTATCTACCTAAATTTTTTTTCTCCGGATTCAACGAGATCGAGGTTTGCAAAGTTGGAATCCAACGAAAATGATTGTTTTAAAATTTCTCGATTTCTCTGTTCACAAATATCGTTACGGAAATGCATCCACAATTTTTTGATCGTTATTTAGAAGTTTAGAGTACAACTCTCAAATTCGAATTCCAAGTTTGAAAAAAATGTTCCAAAAGTTATGGAGACAAAATATTTCGTAAAATACTGTAAATGAAGGAATAACATAAGAAAATAAATTTCATTCTCGTATCCAAAAAATTATTCGCGAGTGAAGATAGTTGGTTAGTTAATGATTGCGTTTGGATTAATTTTGACGAATTCCAGCCTAACGAGTATGCCGAAGGTAAAAGCGCCGGGGCTATCGATAACGGTGTCGGACCTTTCGTCGCGGCTTTCAAGGCGTAAGTGTTCGTTGAAGATGGCTAAATAAAGTAACATACAAAAACGCTGAGTAAAAAACTGATCGAATGACATTCCACAGAGACCCAACCAGCATCGCGATTGAACGACATACCAAAAGCTAGGTGAGAGTTTCCTCATACGTATTATTGAAACCCCGAAATATCCCTCGCGACCCCGATATTCCAAAAGCTGGACTCCGGGTCTGAAATAATCGTGAGATTTAGGTTTGACGTAATTGATATAAATATAAGGCACGTGTATGCTTCTAGTACGTCTAGCAACGATCTAACATCGAGTTGGGCCCAACTAACGTCCAACAGCATGCTACTAACGGATCTGTGGGAGCGTATAAACATGTCGAAATCTAACATTAGCGTAAGCCCGAATAACCAAGCGTCATGCGCGATGGGTCATCCGGAGGATCACCAGCATCACGCTTATTACGAGAGCTACTATAACGCGAGTACTAACAGATACGAGGCTTGTCCCCGAGCATGCGATCATCCGTCGTTCCGCAAAGCGTCCTTCCCGGGTCTTGTTTCCTCATCCTCGGGGTATTGCGAAACCGAGCTCGAGTGTGCGAGGGCTCGTTACGCCGGGTTTTACAAGAATCACGATTATTACCCTCAGTCGGTATTCTCGAGGACTCTGATGATGTCGCGTATGAAAGAGCCACGAAGTAATTGTTGGGCTTTCAGCTCGATGCCGGAGATCCCGGTGACCTCGTTGCAGGACGACGAGTTTTTGGTCGACGCTGGTATAAGGATACCCTCATCGCAGTTGTCTTCTTGTCATCCAAGTTCGAGGATACCGAAGCTTCAGGAGATCATTTATCGAAATCGTCGAGTCGTGGGTAACGGCGAGTTACGATCGTCCAGCACCGAGAGAGCTTCGAGTCTCGTCGACAAAACGAAAACCAAACGGCACTTTTCGATGCACGAGGATTGCTTGAAAACTCGATCGAGCAGCGTCGATCATCAAACCAAAGCGAATCGTTGCTCGGTCAATTACGGCGATGAAATGCTTAGACAACGGAAGTGCAGCCTCGAGGAACAACACTGCGTCAAGGATGATACCAGATCTCGGCGATACAACGCTCCCGCGACTAAATTACGTGTCGCTTGCGACGAACAACGAAAGTCCAAAGTTTTCGAGGATAAAACGAAGAGATGCTCCCTGATAATGGACAAAGAGAAAACTTCGCGTTTCGCGCAGACTAAGAGCGCGATTGATAGAACCAAACGTCACTCGGTCAATTATACACCTCATCAATCGGTGGAGCCAAAAGATACGAAACAAAAGTTCAAACGTCACAGCCTCGAAGTAACCGAAACGACCACCGCGTCCGAACGAGTTTCCCGGTTCAAGAGAAACTTCACTCTTGACGTCAATCATAATCAAGGAACCGGCAGCAAAATTGCCTCACTCAGAAACGCACTTGCGTCCGGAAGTCGCACCGCACCTGTAACACGGGCATCCAGCCCCGTCAGAACTGGATCGCGATTGAACTTCGGCGTCCGCGATGATGATGATGATCTACGGGAATACACAGTCGACAGACACCTCGGTAAATTCAGCTCGAGCGACGAAGAAGTTGACAAACTCTGCATCAGATTCGCTTACCTCGAACCACCCAATATCAGGGATGATCGCACCACCAGTCGCGTCAGTCGATTGCCCGTTTGGATGAGAAGGAAGAAACCTTAAAACCTCGCTTTTTAGTTTACATTTTTTTTTGTTCGATCTATTTTTTTTTATCTTCTAGCGAGTATCCACCGATCCTTAGCAGTATTAGAGCATTTTCAAATACCGTCTCTGATAAACGTGGGTGAACGTTTGTTTTTTTTCCTCGATAATTCTGATCGGAAACTCGCGTCGCGAAAGAAATTTCATTCAAAATCGAAAAACTTTTGATCGCCGGTCGACACAAGATTTTTCCTAACAAAACTTCGAGCCTTATTCAATGAAACGAAATGGCAATAAAATCAGCGTAAAATCCATCGGATTCTGATGAACTTGAAAAAGATTTTTCTTTCTCGTTCGAAGTGCAATATCGCGTTTTTTCGAACATTTTCAACATACACTTCGCTTTTTCGTTTTTTAAAATTTTTTATTTTTCGTCGAAGGAAAAAAATATTCAACAGGGTATTTGCGAAAGAGTGAGCCAACGTTGACAGAGTTTTTCTTGTCTCTCGATGTTTTCCGCTTAGTTGTGTCTGCGAACACAATACAATATGTACAGACTGCTTTTACGTGCATTTCGAGAAGCACAGTTGGAGTCGTGCTCTCTTTCTTTCTCTCTCTCTCTCTCTCTCTCTCTCTCTCTCTCTCTCTTTCTCTCTCTTTTTCACTCTTAGACGAAACCACGCGCGGACAAAAAGGAAAAATTATTTCTGAATTTAATCACGATTAATGTACAATGAAAAATAAGGAATATCAAGTCACAATCTTTGCGTTCGAGAGATATCAGAATACACGCGCGTAACTTATACGCGATATCCTGTAACTTTCTCTGGACGGATTGTACTTAAATTTATAATACGCGGAATTCCATCCCAAGTCGACGTACTTTAGAATTACTTTAGAGGTACTTAGAATACCCGATACTGAATCCAAGTGCCCCGAGGCCGCAGAACTCACAAAACCGTTATCGAGGTGTTCATTTTTTTACGAATTGTTGCACATTATTATTATCTTCCGATTATACAAATAACATAATGTTTATATTTTTATCGAACAAACAAAAATTAATATTTAGTACTTTTTTGTTAAGTAATAAATTCTATAAATTAAATAAATTAAATTTAAACGAGTAGCTTCATAAATAAAAATTCACTAATTATTTATCGACCGTATAAACAAGTGCAATAATCGTAAATGTTTGTTAAGTAATTCACAAGAGAAAAAAACTTTTTTTTCTTTTATTTAAAAACATTTAAATAAATAAGTATTTTATGATTTTCAGTTATGTAATTAATGAAAATGTACATTATCGGTGGGTGCAATCTCGGACTACAAAATTAGTGCAATATTTTTTTTTTTATATAACAAAAAGATTACAAAAAAAGTGTTATAACGTTATCAACGTATCGACTTGGGTTGGACTGCTTATATACACAAATATAAATATAATACGCCGAGTGTTGAATACATCATAGAAATGTATATAGGCGTTAGCGTCCACGATTGTTACATAATTTATTCTTCGAGTCCCGGATAGCGAAACTTTTTACTCGTTTATTTATTGATCCTCAACTAAAAATAACAAAATAATGTACATTATCAGGAGGAAAGCAAAAAACAAACAAACAAAACGAGAAAAAAAAACAAAAACAACAAATTACGAGTTGTATATTTATGATAAAGAAAAAATTAGAATTATTGTGGAAGACTGTTCGGTATAAAGCGATAGAAAACGAGAAAAAGTGAATTTTAACGCTCGTTAAACAATTTCGATCGTTCCGGAGCACACTCGAGAAAAAAATGTCGCGGATTGAGTCTAATCGCCGATTGCAATTGTGAACGATCGACGACGAGGGTGGATTAGTAGCAGCACTCGCTATTTTCAAATAACTAGTATTAGCTCTAGTCCCCGTCGACTCGAAGAATTTAATTCGAGTCTCGAATTAACGCGGGTGCTGCAAATTAAAAAGTTCATTTCGTAGTTTCGGCAAAAAAGAAACAGAAATTCGTTATCTTCCCGTAACTACGCCAGAAATGATCGATCTCCAAAAAAAAAAAATTAAAAAACTAAAGATTAAAAAAAAAACAAAAAAAAAAGTAATAATTTACATCTAGGCAAGACGCAGAGAGTAGCGTTCGTTTCGATGAATTTCGAGTTTAATCGATTACGTCCCGAAACTTGTCCGGGACGGTTCGGGACGTGTACAATTGGAGTGAATTTGACGAGCCTTTGACGTTCGCACGTCATTTCCTTCGTGATAAGAACAATACGCGTGTTTGCGTATATTTATCGATATATTTCTATATATATATATATATATATATGAAAAAATATATAAATATATATTAGAGCTACGTATATAAAAGAGAAAAAAATTGTGTATTTGTGCAGCACGAAAACGTCGGCTGATACGACCACGAGAAAATCATGAATCTCATATCGTCGAAGGAGCAAAAGCCGTTTTACACCGTGCGTTTCACGAAAGCGAAAAACAAAAAGCCAAAAGACAAAAAAAAAAGGGAACGAGATAATTGATTATCGAGAGCTCGATCGGAGACGCGATAGATGAAGAAATTCCGACGATTGGCGAATCAAAATTGGCCAACGCGTTGCGCTGCTCGACAACACAACGGACAACAAAGCTGATCATATTTATTTTACTACACGCTACGAACTTATATCAAATACATAGACGTAAATTAGAACACCACGAGCGCCGGAAAATAATTAACGAAGATTTGAAGTAACGAGCGAGAAACGACAGTGGAGAAGAGCGAAACTATTTTCTCTGGATAAAATAGAATACAGCAACAACAACAACAATAACAAATAATAAAAAAACAACAAACTAGAAGATTTAAAAAATAAATATAAAAAACACTGTACGTCCCGTGGACACGTTACCAGATAAGAATACTACCAGCGTTAGAAAACAGAAAAAAAAACACACAAAGAACAAAAAAATCGAAAGCTTATACCAAATACGAAATCGGAGTACCGGAAGAAAAAAAAAATTATTGACACTTCTGAGCCCCTCGTTTCCTCGATTAGGAACAATTGCGCCTACGATTGTTCGATCATGTAAATACGAGACAAAAAAAAATACGCGCCAAAGGCCATATTCATATTTTTCTGCTCATCCAAGCTATATCTTTCAACCGAATCTCGGAAGTTCTTCGGCCTGTAGAAAATATCATCGACTTGACAAACGCGTTGCGGAATCCGCCTCGAATACTCCGATGACGGCCAATCGAGACAAAAAGTTCAGAAACGAGGTTTTCTTTCTTCTCGAAAAAAATGGTGTTTTAAGGGGGGAAAAATCGAAATAATGAAAAATGAAAAAAAAAGCGTAAACGAAGAAAAAAGAAAACTGTTATTCGCGTCATGCTTGAATGATACCATTTATTTTTGTATAGAGAAAAAAAAACTATTGTATCGTGTAATTGTCAACCTATGTGCCAGAGGTAACATACGCTGAATGTATCGATGGAGATATATAGTATGTTATTGTATAGAATACAAAATAATTGTTAACACTTTATTGCATTTTTTTGTGTTTACCTTGCGAACGGAAGAAAAGCAAGCGTTTGTCTCGTTACCACTCATCGTTGTACATATAGATGTCCCATTTCTTCTTTTTCGTCCTCTTATCTGTTTTTTTTTTTATTGCAAAGCGATCTCACGAATTTTTCGATTAATTTTGTGTGCCTCTCTGGTATAAAGACGGTATTAGGCCCCTCAAGCCCAACAGCCTGACGCCCCTTTGTATTATTACGTTTATTTGAATTTATTGTCTTCGAGAATGTGTAGGACGTAAGGTTAATAATGAAAAAATAAAACTATACAAGTATTTGGTTTTTTTTTCTTTTTCACGTACTTTTATTTCCTCTACTCTCTAAAAGTAGTTCCAGGTTTTTTTTTTTTCGTCGCGTTCGATCACTACAATTTGCGTATAATTTCGTGTGTATGTATGTGTGTAGGTGTGTGTGTGTGTGTGTGTTTTTTTTCTCGTTAATTCACTTACACATTATATCGTACTGAATTAATCACCTCGGTGCAAGTTCCTCCTTTTTTTTTTCTTTTCTTTCGTATTTTATAGAAAATTTTTCGTATACCCAATTCATTGAGTATTCGGGGATAAAATGTTGATTCTTTGCTTTTGACACGGTACGAGTACATAAGCTCCATTATGTATAATCAATTTTTTTTTTTTAGTCGAATGCCAGTCTGTACTCTTGATTAATTTCACCCGCTCGTATAGTTTATCCGTTTTTATGATTCTATATTTAGATATCGTAGTAATTAATATTAAGAATGAATTTGAAAAAAAATAAGTAAATTTATAAAAGGTATGCGAAGAATTGAAATATCGGAGAATGGCTCTCGCATTTAGAAATTGGAAAATTATAGATGTGGATGAGAAGGCGATTGTTATTTATATTATTTTTTCTCTCTCTCTCTCTTTTTTTGGGTGAACAGCAGTTATTACGTTGTTTTTTATTATTGAATATCTTTATATGTTAATTAGAAAAATAATAGGCTATCTACGCGTATATTCACAAAATTCGTTCTTAATAGTTTAACTATCATACAAATGTGTACTGGAGTGTTTCTTATTGGACGAAATTTATTCTTGATGTCCCGGCCATCGAGAACTCCATTTGAACAAAAAGAAAGAAAACAAATACGCCATCTCTTTTTTTTCGGAGTCTGTTTCGAGATTTTCGAAATTCCTGGGGATGTTAAATTCACTTGGCTTTGCGTGGTTGATTTAAAAAATGTTCTTTTATTCCAATTCTGTCGTCTCGAATTTCGGGGAAACCGTTTCGTTTTTATTTTTCAGGTTTAAAAAAAACAGAATCTTTTTTTTCTTTCTTCAATATTTATTTCCTTGCATTGATAAAAAAAAAAATGGTACGTGACTCCAGAATCATTTCGGATGACGAGACACACGCGATAGAAAAGTTAGCAAAATAAAAAACACCCTAATCTTCGTATAGTACCGTTGCATCAATTTTTTTCCTCCTTTTTTTTTCTTCAAACTGTATTTGTAATTTTTTAATAATTCGTGAACCATTTTCGAACCAAACTTCAATAACGCAGTTTTCTTCGTGTTTTTTTCAGTCAATAAATATGAAATCGTTGAAAAAAGCGATCGCCAGAAATTTACGAGATTTGTTTTTTTTTCCAAAAAAATACATCGTGATAAATTAAATCGTCGTGTATCCTATATCAGTGCTGTATACAGATTTAACGTGTAGCTGAACCTTATTGTACCATGGGCAGTGTATACGCCACTCTTTGTCCCAATTAATCGTGCAACGCTTTTTTTTCGTCGTTCGTACGCTATTTACAATAATCGTTGAGAGGCTTCGTTAAAAAACGTATGTACGTGTGTATGTCTGTGTGTGTGTAAATTTGTGTATATTTCGATTCGTCTACACGTAATACGATCGAAATTGAATATTGAAAAAAATATTTGCTACTTGTGCCACACCGAGTATATACATGATTCGTTATGTTTATTCTTATTCTTATTATTATTATTTCTTCAAATTCATTGGACGCCACCGTTCTCTTTCCCCTTCAATTATACGCAGTTTCTAATTATTAAATTCATTAAGATATGGTTGATCGTTACGTCGAAGCCGGTACATTCCCATTTTAGAATCGATGTGTCTGTTCGAAACGAAAAATTCGAAATCGGAATGCCGCAAGCATAATTGTTTTTTTTTTTCTTCACGTTTTTCGAATTTTTCGTTGCGACTCGTATTCCTTACATTTCTTTTTTTTTTATTCACCTCTGATTCGAGTTTCTCTCTCTTCAATTTAATTCTCTCAAAATCCTTATCAATTGTCAAAAATAAAAACAGTCGCATCACGCTCTACGAGTTCAATGACAAAGTTCTTACGAAATTTACAACGGGCTTATTTCAAGGCTACTACAATTTCTAATTGTATACTCGAGTTTCATCTGTCATTTTTTTTTAGACGGATGGAATTTTTTATCCGTGTTTCGTTGGCTCGTTTTTTTTTTTTAAACAATTTTTCTTTTCGAATTCTAAATTCGAGGAGTTGCATCGCGAGAATTAAAATTTGTGATGTATCGATTTCAAGAAATTTCATCGGTTTTACACTTTCGAATCTACGAGAAATATGTTCGTAAAAACGAATGGTAGAGCAAAATGGTAGGTATTGGGTATCATTTTTTTCAATCGGTTAACTATATTCTTTTTTCTCATTTCTCTTCGCAATAAAAATATAGTATCGCTAAGTAGTACTTAATCTCTGACTAGCATGTGTGTTCTACGAAAGCGACATTCGTAATTTGTTATTTCGTAATCTTTCAAAAAATCAATTTTGCCGATTTCAGTTGCGGATCGCTGAATAAAAATAATTAAAAAAATGATCGAGCAGTTTTCATGGCTTCGAACATAAAAAAAAATTAATAATCTTTTTCGATGCTCATGAACGCCGCACAAAATTTTCAAAACTGTAAATTTTGAATTTTCAAGTAACACGAAACGGTCCTTGAAGAAAAAAACGAGCCCAACAATTTCCTCATTTCACATTCTTACGTTATCGAATATCGTTAAAAAAAATGGCTCCCGTTTTTCCTGCTTAAATAAGGATTAAAAATACGTATACAATCTAAAGGGTGATTGAGCTCTACTCTGGCTAGGCCAAAACACACATAAATTTCGTTAATTCGAATATCGTTGAGCAATCACGGGAGTCGCTTAACCAAAGTACGTTTGTCGCTTTTTTTTTTCAATTTTCCCTCTTTCTTCTCCTCTTCTCGTGTTTTAAGTACGATAAACGCGAATACAATATATTTTTTCTTTTTTTTTCCTTTTTTCGTTATTTTTTTGTTTCTTAAGGAGGGATAATAATGTGGGTCCCTAAATTCACGATACTACGTTATCCTTAAGGACGATAAGGTCTAATAAATCATTCACGGGGATATTCAGAATCCTCGCGGAAAAGCGACGAGCGACGCTCGATCGTTTCTTCTTAAAATACTAAATACTTTGTTTTCGTACCGTAAACCTGAAATATTTGCGTGGCACTATATCTCGATTAAGGTTTCCCCCTTAATCTTTCTTCCGCCCTCCCTCTCTCATTCTCGTTTTAAAGCCTTACATACTTTTGGACATTTGAAAAAAAGACGTATCTTTTTTGTATTCTTTTTTCTTTCTAAAATACGAATAATGAAACAATCGAAACGAGGATTGAAAAGTTCGTTTGATTTATTTGTAGACTTTCAAACGAATCTTTTTTCACAAAAAAATGTTTTTTTCTGCGTTTTTTCGTAAGATATATCCGTTTTGCTGAAACAAACGCGATTTTAACGTAATTTTAACGCAATTTGTAATTTAAAAATCATCATTTCATTCGAACCCATAAAAACGCTTTTTTTTGCAGTCGAAAGTGTGACTTTTCATTCGTGATTCTGTCAAATTTACTAAAATCAATATTTCGCAGCAATCGTGGATATTTCGGTAGCCAAAATCATGTAGATTACGAAAAACCCATTTTTTTTTGTTTTTCCACCCACTGAATCCGCATATAATATTTGTTTGTAAAAAAAAATTGATTTGAGTGCCTTCAGATCTGGAGACCAAACCCTGCAAATCTCATCTCGATAGATCCAATAGTATCGAGAAAAAAAAATACAAAAGTCCGAAAGTCTTTTTTTTTCGATTATCCAATAGTACATCCGACAATCCAAAGCCCTTAAATCACCGTTACGTGATTCGCGCGTTTTTCGTTATTCCATTAACGAGCTCTTGTACAAAGGCTGTTGATACGAAAAAAAAAAAGAAAAAAAAAAACATATCTCCGACCATCCCTAGACGGTTCGAAGTGAGAAGCGAAAAACCCACGTCAGCATTACAGAGTAAGTGTTCCCCAAAGTATTTAGAAATATTCATCAGTAGAAAAATTCCTGTGGGCAGTAGGACACGAGTGGGGAACCGACCAAAAAAAAAAAGTCGTTTCTCGTCTTCGTTTCACGATCTTTTTCTTCAATCCTCAAAATGATCGTTTTTTTTCGCACGCCCACGCGCGATTATCAGTCTTGCTTGATAATACTACTGTAATACTTTTCCATCGAATGGACAATCGCTATTCTCGGACGTGAAAAGTTCGCGGATCGTTCGAAGAACGAAAAAAAGGTGTTTTTCGAAACCCCTTGGATATAAGGTTCGAAATTTGGTTTTTTTCGTTCACTCTCATTTTTCTATTATCGTAAAACGTGTATAATTTTCCGAAGCTCATTCACTGGCTCGAGTAGATATTTAGAAAAAGTGTTTTTACGGACGAAAAAAGAAGAAGAAAAAGAACAATCGGTATTTTGGACATTTTCGGAATTTTTCGAAACACCCCGTCGATATTAGCGAATTATTCATAAATATTACACAATTATTATGTAACGAATTATGCAAATATTTATATTGCATATAATATAGTATATTATATATTATATAAATATTCATATTGCATATTATATAATATATAATATATATTATATATTATTCAATTGTCGTGCAATCATTATATAATAATCGTACAAATATTTATCCAACGTTTTGTGTTTCTTTTTTTCCTTTTCTTTTTTTTGTATAACGTGCTCGATTAACAATAATCCGGGTTTTCGTTTTTTAGTTTCTTGTTGGTTTTGATGATTTTTTTTTCATGACTTTATTGTCACACGCACTCACGCAATATTTGATTCGAACCTTTTGTTTTTTCATATTCTCATTTCCATTCCTCGAAGTATACGGTAACGAGCTTCGACATTGGGGCACGGAAAATACTTTTTCTCCTGTTTTACTATACTCTCTTATTCTTTTTTTATCCTTTCTTTTAGTTTCTTTGTCTCTTTTTCTTTATATCTCTCCGTTCGTTTGATTCTCTTTTTTTTTGTATGTGTGTTTTTTCCGATTTTCGAAATCAACAGATACAATTATTCAACAAAGAGTCGATATTCGTTTTGGCGACTCCGTTCATTTATTGCGTTTCGTTATCAACTACGTTAATGAATAAAAAATAAAGCGAGCTGCGCGCGTATAACCTCGAATAGATAAACATTTTGGATAGTTCGTATATATAAAGCTGCCTCCAGGGACGACGATGCGGAAATATTCGATATGGTAATTATTATTGCTGAGAGAAGCGCGTATTGACGAAAGGATAATTATTTACTTTAATTTTTCCGAAAAATTAGTCTAAACATTTTTCCGTCTCATTTTTTAATTCATTGGGTTGTAAATGATGATATTCAGTCAGGGTCAGCTAAAATCCACCTTTCCATAAAAAATTATGGGATTTTTAATTTCGCTGAAACATGTGATAAAATAGGACGTGAATTTTGCTGAAAAAAGACTCTAAAATGTTTTTCGGCTATTTTCTCATTAATTGTGTTGTAAATATTGTTTAGTTAAATTACACTTTTCTGCCCAATAAAAAGTAATGGAACTTCGAAATTAGCGCAAACCTAGAAAATAAAAAAATGTTAGGCTGATTATTGGGAAAAGTCATTAAAGTAAATAATTACCGACGAAAGGATCGACAAGTTGAAAGCTCACGATAAATTGCTACGTCTAAGCATAAACTCGTAAAAATAGTGTCTTAGGCTTATTTCGGGGGTCCTTTACGGCGATAATAACTTATTGTTAATAAAATAATAAATTGCTTAATAAATTACGCACTTATATATAAAACGCGATAAATACTCTCCTCGTAAATAAAAAAAAATTAGCCGATCGTTGTATATCCCATTTAGAAACAACAAAAACAGCGAAAATGCGCGGAAAATAGCGGAAGCAGATGGAGCGGGATAATCGAGGGCCGAAACGAAATAGCAAGTTAAATAATTAAGTTAATACGTTAATTACGAAAAAAATTAAGTACAGTACGAAAATAATTAAGTACATCGATCGAGCTCAATTAGCACAGAAAATTCGTTAAGCGAAACATTCTTTAATATCCTGACAAAAAAAGACAGTTCGAAACGAGAACAAAGTTGGCAATTCTTGTGCGAGGAATTTTTATGAGCTTTTTAAACGAAGCTGCCGAAAAAAAATCGTCGTGCCATTTTCGTCGAAACTATTTGTTCGATATATCGTATAATGTATTTTCGATATAATTAAGATATCAAGTTATCAAATCGAAAAAAAAGATGCAAGTTCGGAAAGCAATTTATCATATTCGTAAAAATAAAAAATATTTTCAAATTCCCATCCGCCATTCCGAACCCGCAAAGGAATAAATTTATAATCCAGGAAATCGGATTTCCTTGTTGCATTTAGTAACCTGCGAATCCACGATTTTCAAAATGACCCTCAAATCAGTATATTGAAAAGAAAAAAAAAACACTTTCTTCTTAATCGTCAAAAAAAAACGTAATGATGCAAAAATGGCACGAGATTTTTTCAGCCCACACGTTCTTTCGCATTCAAGGGAACAAAATATTCTGCGGATTTAAATGACAGCCAGGAATACCAGCAATGTTCTTACCCCCCCTCCCAGACGAGAAAATGGTTGGACAGTGATGCGAAAAATCGCGAAGATCGTTTGAGGTAAAAAAGTTCGTACAGATAGATATTTAAAATTTGTTTTCGTTGTATGTAAAAATTGATGACACGCGAGTGAATCGAAGATTGTGATCCAAAGAGGTTCTCTCTCCACGATAACGAATTGACCCAAGTTTGCTCAGGGAATAGAAAAAACGTTACGTAGAAAAGAGTGAAATTTCGGATCAGCTTTTCGATTTTCCGCTGTTTTTTTTTTGATAATTCTTAAAAATCTTGTAATCAAGTAGAAAAAACCCTGTGATTTCTATCAAAAGATTATCGTTGACGTTCGTTTGTTTATGTTTTGTCCTCATTTGTCCCTCGTTTATAATACAATTAATTATCATTTCCCGTTTGATTGTACAAACAAAAGACAGCCTTCGATAGCGTTAAACTCGTTTTTCCTGTACAATATACGATAGCTATAAAAAGAGTGTCGACTTATCGAAGAATAAAAGCATCCGAAAAATCAAAGGATACGCAATGTTCCGAAGCACAAAACGACACTGGGCGCGTAAATCCTGCAGTTCAGGGGAGGATTATCCTCTCATCTATACAATCTCTATTATAAATTTTCTTATTGAGCGTATTTTAGAAATTTCATTTTCAAAGTCGTTGTAGGAAGTATTTGATTATTGAGTCCATACTCGAGTATACGACAGGACACGTTCTTCTCGTCGATCAACCGAGAGACGCGAAATTTGTGAATCGCCGGCGTGGTGGAAACGAATGCGAGAGAAAAAACAACGGAACGTTTTTTTTTTAGTTTGGGATGAACGATGGTTTTCGATATTCGATCGAATATATATCGATAATAAATCAAATGTATAACGATAAACGATCGAATTTATATCGATAATCGAACGAATTTATATCGATAATCGATCCAATTTATATCGATAATCGAACGAATTTATATCGATAATCGAACGAATTTATATCGATAATCGATCGAATTTATATCGATAATCGATCGAATTTAAATCGATATTCGATCGAATTTATATCGATAATCGATCGAAAGTATATCGATAATCGATCGAAAGTATATCGATAATCGATCGAAAGTATATCGATAATCGAAATAAAACGTTTGCGCTATTTGGGTATCTCAAATCTTCAAATCCAAATTTCGTGAATAAAAAAAAATCAATATTTATCGGATCCCATCGATGCACATTTCGTTTTGAAAATTCGATTTTCGAATAAATCGATGACGCAAAAACATCGCCCATGCCCAGTTGTCAATGGCAGTTTCGCAGGGAAGACACGAGAACCGAGAGTTTTCGGACGTTTGACAAGTGATCGTTCGTCATCACAGATTTCCGCGACAAAGACTAAGCTCCGAAAAAGAACGCATTTTTTCGCGTTCCGGACGGGACGAGCGAGGATGAAAGAAAAATCGCAAGAATTTCCTGGTGTTTCGAGACGCGTTTCCCTCGGGATTTCTATTTAGAAATCGAAGCAAAAAAGTGTGCTACGAAACGACCGGAAAATCGGCGCGCGTCGCGATCGTCCCGGTAACGATTTCTCTCTTTTCTCATTTGCTTCTTCCTACCCCTATCTTCTCGTTTGTGCTCTCCCGCGTTCTCGTCCAACGTTGTATGAATATTCGTTCTCATTGCTTTACTATCCGTACTGTTTGGAATCCTAGGAACTTTTGGTGTTTCGCTTCCGTTTTCTCACTTTCTTCCTTTTTCCCTTTTCTCCCAAAAACCGTCGCGACGTTCAAGCTTCCTGTGAAAAAAATAAACCTTGAAACGTCGCGTTCAGAAAGGTTCTTTTTTTCGAGATAAAAATAGACTTGGATCAACGGAGCTTCGGTCGTGGCTTACGACGAGATCAGCGAAAAGAAAAAAGTCGTTCGACCAAAAATGGATACGATCACGAAACCATGTTTACCATATCGGAATCAACGAAACGGACTCACCTCCGGAAAGAGGAAGTGTTCCCGCGTTGGTTGGGGCTGTTCGAACGGCGAGCTGCTCATGTATCCGGGTGACGGGGATTCGCTCTTCTCCATGACCGGAGTGATGTTCGCGTAGCTCGAAGAAGTCGAACTCGTCAATTGCGTGCGTCCTTGCTCCACGAGAATGCTACGGTCTATCTTGTAATACTCCTTTCCACTTCGCGGTCGCAACGTCGTTGTGCCAGCGCGGCCACCCAATCTGAACGAGAAAAAAATATTGAAAGAAAAAGGAAAACGAAAATATTCGGTTTTTAGGTTAGAATTGTCATTTTGTTAGTGAAGAGAATGGAGGAAGGGTTTTTTCGAAGAATAATGGATTTACTTGAAAAATACTCATTATTTACTTTTAATGAAATAAGATATTGAATTTAAAGTAAGAAAGAGCGAAGAATTACTTTTCATAATAATAATGATTTTTAACATAAAAGAAAAAAAGAAGCACTGGTAGAAAGAAAGAAAAAAAGAAAACGAATAAATATGGTTTTTCAGGTTGGAATTGTTATTTTGTGAACGAAGAGATTGGAGAAAGGGTTTTCTCGAAGAATAATGGATTTACTTGAAATATACTAATTATTTACTTTTAATTAATTAAGAAACTGAATTTGAAGTAAGAAAAAACGAACAACAATTTTTCACAACAGTCATGATTTTAAAAACGAAAGAAAAATATAAAACTTGATTCGATGATCTATTTTTGTGATCAAAAGGTCACTAAAAACGATGACGAAGTAATCGAGCAAGAAAAAAAGAAAAAGCGTATAACAACTTTTCATAACAATAATGATTTTTAACACAAAATAAAAAAAAAAGAAACACTAATTATTTACTTTAATTTAATTAAGAAACTGAATTTAAAGTAAGAAAAAACGAATAACAACTTTTCACAACAGTCATGATTTAAAAAACGAAAGAAAAGTATAAAAGTTGATTCGATGATCTAATTTTGTGATCAAAAGGTCACTCTAAAAACGATGACGAAGTAATCGAGCCAGAAAAAAAGAAAAAGCGTATAACAACTTTTCATAAAAATCATGATTTTCAAAACGAACTAAAAAAAAGAAAAGTTGATTCGATAAGCTAATTTTGTGACGAAAAGTTCACTCTGAAAACGATGCTAAAGTAATCGAGTAAGGAAAGAAAGAAAAAGCGAAAGAAATCGTTGAAGTTCCTGACCTGAGACTATCGGGGGTATCGGATGACGAGTGTGAGGATAGTGAGAGTGTCTCGATATAATCTGACATATCGGATGTCCCGCTGCTGGTGCTGCGAGAATCGATGTACGGGGTGCCGGTGACTTCACCGGGGCTGCCGTATCCCTTGGTGCTTTTGGGTAAGCATATCGGAATATCAGCTTCGGTGGATGATGATTTAGTCGGTACTTTGATCCTTTGAAACTGAAACGACAATTCGCGAAGGGGATCGCTAGATTTGGATTTTCTCGGTAGGCTATTGTGAAAGCAAACCGGTGGTGGACTTTTCCGGCATACGGTGAGTATATTTTGTTTCCTCGACGATGATATGGGCGCTAGTGACATTTCGAACTCGACGAATTCGGCGTTTCGATGACTGAGTGAACCAGTTGATACACCGGAATCGTTACTGCTCGAGGAGTCTCTGTTGTGTCCAGTTTTCGACGGTACCGATGACGAGCGTCGTATCTTAATGGAGAAAGGTTGACCGGAAGCGACGGATTCGTTTTCGATTTTCGTACCCTCCAAACTTCGATCCTTCGCGACGATTGATTTTTCCGTTTCGCTCGGGCACTTGTGAATCGTAAGATTCGACGAAAACCCAGCTGTTTGTTCGTCCAGATAATGAGCAGATTCAGCCGAGTAAGATCTTTTGCGCCAGAGCATACCAACGTTTCCAGGACTTTCGAGATTCACGGTTGGATCGATCAAGCGCCGTCGCAAATAAGGACTGGATAGCATAGCCGATCCAGGAATCCGAAATTCCGAATCCGAGCGTTTTCTCGTTACTTCCGGTGTCGAAGTTGACCCGAAGAGTGTCGGATTGCTCGAGCTTTTAACACCGCTGCAAATACGCGAAAGTATCTCTTTGGAGCAAGCATTGGGTGGTGGTGGGGATGCGGAAGCTGGTTGCATCGTCAAATATCCAGCGAACGGTTTTTTCCCCGTATTTTGTTTCTCCGGTTCCATCATGAGGTAATCAGCTCCGTTGATGTCCTTGACGTGTCCGCACTTGGCGCAAACTTTTCTCTCGTCTTCATCATCCTCCTCTTCGTCATTTTTCACCAATTCATCAGCAAATTCTTCAATTTCGTTTCTCGTAATGCCAATTTTCGATATGAGATCTCTGCTGTTCTCGTAGTGTTCGAGTGACTCGGTAAAATCGATGTTAGCGTAATTCGCTGTTTTGCCGGGTTCCGGTTGTTGATCGATGATCGGTGCAACGTTTTCGTAATTCCTGGTCGTGCTCGATCCGCAATTACACTCGTCGTCTCTCTCCAGAGATTTATCGTCGTTGATGGTATCACCGTTGGTCGTTTTGCTCGCGTATATCGCGAGTTCCCCGCTAGCGTTTACGACTGGCATTTTACCTTCGCCGGAGAGTCTGACGGGTTGAACATTGACGCCTGTCGCTTCGATTCCAGCGCCTCGTCGGCAGTACGGGAGTACGAAACCGGCCCAGCTCATCACGTTGTGACACGGACAAGTTCCGGAACGCGGTGATTGCGCCGGGACTTTAGCCGGGCAACCGCATTGCTGAAGAACCACCGCTTGGGGTATGTGAGGCGTGTCGTAATTCGGATAAGTCTTCGGGAGGGCTAAACACTCTTTGATTTTACGAGGCGTGTCGTAATACTGATCCGAGCTCGTTGGTGGCTCCAATGACATGTGATGACCCAATATACTCTTTGGAACGTCGTAATTCTCGTAAGGACCGGAACTGTTACGATTCCCCGGTTGACCAGTCACTCGACAAGTACACGACTGTTTCTGCTGCTGCTCGCTCGGTAACGGCATCGGTGGCTTTTTTGGTTTTTTTCCAACCATCGGCAATACCGATTGCTTTATCGGCCTCGGTGGCAAAGCGGTTGGACTAGGCGATGAACGCACGTTCCCTGCTTGCGAAGAAACGCTCTTAGCGTTTCCTGGACATTGACATTCGACCCCTTGCGAACCCGAATAGTCGCTACTCTCGTGGCTACTGCTGCTGTACGAGGAAAGCGACAAACGGTCGAAACCACGCACCGGCAAGTGACAGGTCGAGTTGTTCGCCGTTGGGGCTGGACTTCGCAGAGCGCTGGTACATGTCGTGCCTGTGGAGATGGTAACAAGATGTATTAGAGGAGTTGATTTTTTCAGTGCTTTGAAGAACATTTTCTGATCGAGCTGATCTTTTTCATCTTTCTTTTCGTATTCTAAAACAACGAAAGGATTTTCGACGAGTAGAAATAGTTTTTAAAATATCGGATCTTCAAGTTTAAAAAAGTCGAAAACAAACCCAAACAAATAAAATATGTTTGGGTTTGTTTTCGACTTTTTGGGTTTACGGGGATCTGGTTAGATTTTATTAGGATTTGGTTTTGCTCAGGATTGTTTGGGTTTGTTTCGGACTTTTTGGGTTTGCTGGGATTTGTTTGGATTCATTTAGAAATTGGATTCGCTCAGGATTGTTTGGGTTTGATTGAATCTGTTTAATATTTTTTTAAGATTTTGGTTCACTGTTTAAATTCTTTTTGGATGTAAAATTTTGGTTTGTTTGCGTCTGTTTTCTAATTTGTTCATAATTTGGGTTTTTTTTCGACACTTTTTGACTTTGTTTGGACCTGTTTAGGATTTATTAGGATGAATTTGTTTAGGATTTGGTTATCTTCGAGATATTTTGAGTTTGATCGAATCTATCTCGATTATCTCTACCAACAGCAATGGGCGATCATTCCCTCGTAAAGATCGTTCAAAAGTTCATATCCAGAAAACAACATACCGGAAGTCGACGATTTCGAAATAGTGCCAAGTTTGCTGATGCAACTGGCGCATCTCTCGAGACCGGTGGTGGTTTGTCTCGTGAGCGAGCAGCTTCTCCATTCGCCCGGTTGATCGGTCAATTCGGATACGGAGACGGTATCGCGACAGCTGTAATCAGTTTCCAATTCGTTTTGATGTCGGGACTCGGTTGATGACCAACACGGTGATCCTTCGTTTTTGCAACCGTCGCAATGATCCTCGTATTGAGCTGTGTAAACGCTCGAAGCAGCAAAAAAATCGCTGGCTCGAGTTTCCGATCGTGCAAACTGGCGACGAGGACTTTCCTGAATATCTCGACAGTTGGGCCTCTTTCGCGTCGTTAATTTGCCATCAGCGGCGAGCTGAAGAGTCTTGACGATGTCGTCACCCTGATCGGTGATGAGCACGTGCAAACCTTCGCCTCGGCCGCAACGAGAACCACCCTCGAAACAGAAACGACCCTCGACTACCCCGTAACGACGTAGATGACCGATTTCCCAGATTCCAACCAGTCGTGGTGGGACTCCAACCGTTATGCAGAAACGACGATCCTGCACGTGCAAGTGCGCTGGACCGTTCGACAATTTCGCTTTTGCCGGGGCGCTCGATATTAAAATCAGGAACTGCTGGTCTGTGCAAACCCAAAACAAAAAAAAAACAGGATTGTTAGGTACAATAGATGATGATGATGATAATCGTGATTTTTTTTAACGGCTCGGTCTTCAAAGCTGAAGATTCATTGAAGTTGAAAAAGCCATTGAGGACGTGTCGAAAATGTACCACGTGGCACACGAGTGCGAGACAGATAGTCGAAATTTGTAAATGGCGATTTTTCAAGGATGGAATATTTTTATCGCGAAATTGATTCCATTGATTTTATTGATTAAAGTGGTAGAAAAGACATTTTCGTTAAGGTCATAGTTTTTACGTTGTCAAGGTCATCAATGGTTTTTCAAATGGGAAGGGGTTTCCTTTTTTTTTTTTCATTCAAAAGGTTTCAGCTGGTATCATGACGAATCGAAATTCTATCAATATGACCTTCGAATGATTTTTCGCCAAGTTATTTTCGGGAATAAAAAAACATTTCAAGGTCATGTCTTATGTCGATGCGTTCGTCGGAAAATGTTTTGGTGAAAAATCATTTCAAGGTTACGATAACAGCATTTTAAGGTTACGATTAAATTTTTTTCATCACGATTTTTCAAGGATGAAACATTTTTATCGTGAAATTCGAAAATTCGATATTTTTAAATAGCAATTTCTCAAGGACGAAACATTTTTATCGTAAAATTCAAGCATCTAGTTCTGTCTCTATGAATTCTACGAAGATTGATGCTCGATTTTTCGCTGTAAAATTAATCGACGCCGAGAAAACCGATTTCGAAAATTTGTGAGGTTATGTCGATGTTCGTCATACTTTTAAGCCTCAACGTTATAAAGACTTGGTATCATCTTTTTAAAGATTCAAGTCATCAATCTGATCATTGTTGGACGAGGCGAATATTTTCATATCGTAAAGATTAATTATTAAAATAGAGATTTTTTATCAACGTAAAGATTAGTCATTAACGTAATGATTAATTATTAAAGTTAAGTTTCGTGATCAACGTAAAGTTTAATTATGAACGTAAAGATTAATTATCAAGGTGAAGATTCGTTATCAACGTGAATATTCGTCATCAACGTCATGAAGATTAATCAATAGAGCGAAGATTATTCATCAACGTGGAGAATTGTCATCGATATCGCTAAGATTCGTCATTAACCTCGTAAAGATTCATCAACGTCATCAGGATTAATCAACGTCCTGAAGATTAATCATCAACACGGAGATTCGTCATCAACGTCGTGAAGATTAATCATCAACACGGAGATTCGTCATTAACGACGCGAAGATTCATCAACGCCGTCAATAGACGGCGTTCAACTACCCAAACTTCATAAAGGACGTTCGAGTCACCAAAAAAAAAAACACTCAATCATGTTTTAGAATTCTCTTTCAACTTTAGTCTGAAAAATTTGACTTTGAAAAATAATCATAAAAATAAGACATAAAAAAAAACAAAAATTTGCCTTTCAGAGGTGCAAAATTCTAAAAAAAAAAGATCGTCAATTATCATTAAAAACCTATATTAATTTACAATTCTATGCTTATTTCTTAAATTTAAAAAAACAAAAATAGCAAAAAAAAAAAATTTCTTCGTTTTTTTTAAAGACGAAAAAAGATGGAAAATTCTAAAAAAAAAAGATCGTCAATTATCATTCAAAACCTTAATTAATTTACAATTCTATGATTATTTCTTTAATAAATAAAAATAAATAAAAAACAAAATAGCAAAAAAAATTTCTTTGTTTTTTAAAAAGACGAAAAAAGAGAAGAAATGCGATACCTAATTCTTTACCTTCTCCCAAATTGTTGGAAATCTTGACCTGCCACTGTATGAGTCTTTCCCTCGTGTCGAACGCGAGAACGACCGTCAAGTCCTGGCATATTATCGCGATAGTGTTCGATTCCTTGTCGAGCGTAAAGCCACTCTCGACTCCCAAAAAGTGTTGCAAGCTCAGGGACGCCTTCGTCTGGCCTTGTTTGTATCTGTCCTTGCTGTCGCCGTAAAGTTGCAGGTGTAAACAGTCTGCGATTACGAGGAAACGATTTAATAAGAATTAGCATAATCAACGTGATCAAACTAATGAGTTAATTATTTAAAAAAAAAGGAGAAACAATAATAATTATTATTATGTATAAATACATGTAATTACTAGTAACAGTATAATTTATAAATAATTAATATGTTTATTAGTTATGATTATTCATAATAATATGATCATTAATCATTTATTTATTTATTTACTAATTTAATAATCAAGTTATTATTATTATTATTATTTACAAAAAGATTTTACGTAAAAAATTTAAATAATTTGTTTCCTGCAAAATAAATAAATATTAATGGATTAAATAATTTTTAACGTGACTTTAGGTTCCACAGTTTATATGTATATATGTGAACGTTTTATATGTGAAATAATTATGTATTTTTATTAATTAATTATAATATTCATTATACTTAATTAATATTATATTCACTCATTAATTGATAAAGTATAATTATTATATTAATATTAATATTAATTAATATGATAATTATACTTACGATACTTATTGCTCAAAGTTTGCTATTTAATTATAAATTACATGTAAAAAATTGATAAAAAATTGAGAAAAAAAATAAAAATAAACAAATGTTGAAATAACAACAAAATATTTCGTCGATACCCTGCGTGTTCTTATTGGGAAACCTCGTGGCGACTACGTAGTACAAATTGCAGAACGAGAGTTGGTTACGTTACAATTATTATATTAATATTAATATAAATTAATATAATAGTTATACTTATGATACTTATTGCTCAAAATTTGCAATTTATTTGTAATT